>JAJLYT010000076.1:0-41655 GCA_030571755.1 Saccharomycopsis olivae (nom. inval.) | reverse complement strand
GGCGGCCGCACCGCCGCGCCCGTCCGGTCCGCGGTCCGCGCCGGCAGCACGTGCCGTGAAAATATTACTGAACCTCCAACGGGGGCTGTGGGGGAGGCACCGCGGGATGAAGGAGGACTACTATTCTGTGTTGGGAGTAGCTGAGGACTGCAGCGACAGTGACTTAAAGCGGGCGTACCGTAAGCTAGCGCTACAGTACCACCCTGACAAGAATCGGGATGATATTGATGGAGCTACTGCCAAATTTGGTATTGTTAGAGCAGCGTACGAGGTATTACTGGATCCACAAGAGCGTGCTTGGTATGATAATCATAAAAATCAAATGTTAAGTGAATCAGGTGAATCAGAATATACAGGAATTGAAATATCTGATTTAGCAAAATTTTTTGATGCTACTTTATATAAAAGATTTGATGATTCTGTGGCTGGGTTTTATAAAGTGGCTGGTAGAGTATTTGAGAATGTGGCTGAGGAAGAAACTAAAGAATTTGAAGGTAAACCATTTGGTGATAGTAAAAGTAATTATGAGACAACTGTTAGAGAATTTTATAGTCAGTGGCTGAATTTTAGTACTACCAAAGCTTTTGAGTGGGTTGAAGAATATAGAAGTGGATTTGGTGCTGATCGTCGTACTAGACGTGCTATGGATAAGCATAATAAGAGAGCTAGGGATTCTGCACGTAAAGAATATAATGAATGTGTTCGTGAATATGTTAGATTTATAAAGAAACGAGATCCTCGAGTTCGTAAAGGAATTGAAGCTTTAGCTATTGCTAAGAAAGAGTTAGCAGCAAAGAAGCGCGATGAAGAGATAAAGTTACAGCAACAGCTACGTGAGGCCCAGCAGCAGCAGGAAGCGCAGTTTGTTGCGCAGCCGTGGCAGGTAGCTGATGAACAGCTAGAAGATGAGGATATTTCTGAGAATATTGACGGTAATGGTGGCGGTGATGGGGATGATATTGAAGATGAAGTAGATGAGGTAGAGGTGGAGGTGTTAAGGTGTGTTGCTTGTAACAAAACATTTAAGAGTGAGAACCAATTCTTGGCTCATGAGAAATCAAAAAAGCATAAAAAGGAAGTTGCGGCTCTCAGACGGGCGATGCTCAAACAAGGAGTAGAGCTCGGGCTTGACAATGCCTGAGCAGAGGCCGCGACTACGCCGCGCCCGCTGTCGCCGCAGCCACGGACTACAGGCGCTCCCGCACGCACCGCCGGGCGGTCTGTGAGGAGCGTCTCGCCCTTTTTCACAATACATATTCAGCACTAGACGGCCGTAGACGACGCACACTCGCAGTACACTCTGCCACTCGCCGCCAAGCACTCGTCCGGCCTCCGCGCCGCGCCGCCCGCGGGCTCTCAACCGGCTCCATTGCATGTGAAAGTGAAAGTGCACGTGCATAATCCGAATTTGGATCCACGCCACTTAGGGTCTAGTCTGTACGAAGAAGAGCAAAAGGGGAACTGGCAACTAACTGTCATAACAGGTGTTAGTATATCTTAAGTGATTACAACGGGTATATATTATAACAAAGGCATTGTATCCGATTTTTCAGGGATTTTCAGTGTTTCTAGTTAATGAAATAGTGGCTAAAAATTTATACGATGAGGCTATTATTAGTGAGTCCTCCTATTGAATCTTTTGGAGATGATCTGAAAGATTTAATTACTTGTATTGAAGCTTTAGCTGATGATGTTTGTATTTGTAATGATTTAAGATTTCTTTCAATTTATAGATTAGTTGTTAAAGCGTTAGTTAAGCGTCGGCGCTTAGCTGTATATGCTACTACATTAAATGATAGCAATTTAGCTCAAATTGAGAAATTACTGATTGTATTATCTAGTGAGAATGGGCTTGCTAGTGAGGTAATTAAGGAAAATTCAGGAAGTGCTGTTTTAGATGAAGTTTTAGAAGATTTAGTGACTGGTCAGCGACAAGTCCTTAAACTGGTTAGTAAGAGCTATCATTACTTTATGGCGCTTAGTGAGGATGAAAAATGTGAAACATTTATTAATAATTTAGGGTATAAGAGTAGTATAGTGAGGACTGAAGGAGATATTTTGACTAAAGGTTGGTCAGTTATTGAGAAGATTGGTGATAGTGGAGCGGCGGTGATGGTAGCGCATGCGGGACATGTAGCACGGTTAGTTGGAAGGGGAGAAGGGGGGATTATTGGGGGGAGTTATATTGAGATGGACAGTGAGGAATCTGGTGAGTTGTTAATGCGAGTTGTGAGAACGAACGTTGCCGGTGTTGCGGTTGGGTCCACTGTAGATGTTGAACGATGGAGGCGCGGTGAGTCTACCAACAATATAGGAGAAATCAGCGATGATGATGGGAAAGTTGAGGTATCAAGACCAAGAAGAGACACTATACTAACCACGACTGCGGCTGCTGAGGCTGAAGCGGCTGCCGTAGCGGCTGCGGGTTCCGTTGCTGCTGCTTCTGCTGATCTCGCTGGAGCTGTGGATCTGCTTGATGGGTATGATTTTGCTGCTGCGGCTAATATCACTGATACGGATGACAATAATGTGCCCCCAGAAATCCGGATTCGCAATGGTGTTGTTTTTGAGAAATCAGTATCGCTGCGCACTTCTATTCCAGAGGGAAACTGGGGTGCCCCACAGGCCATTGAAGATGTTATCGGCGGAAACAAGCACTCTTTGGCAGTTTCGCGATCGTTCCAAGCATCAGATGTTGGTATTAAGAGACGTGCAAGTTTGGCGGTAAGTTCTTCAGGTAGACGGCGTGCTCAAAGTGCTGCTTTCTACTTAGGTAGTAGCGATAGTGAAAGTGATGATGAGGAGGATGAAGACAGCGAAGATGAGGACTATGAGCAGCCAGGACCGATTGCTCGGCTGTTGTCGCCAAGAGTATGGCGTCAAACGTCGCGGCCGTCGTCATCCTTGCTGTTGCTGAGCGGCGGAGCTCGAGGCTCTGTCGTGCTGTTACCGCGTGTTTCTAGTGGGATCAGTCTGTTGCGTGGATCTGCTGTGCTGTTGCCACGGGTCACTAGTTCTGTACGACCAGCTAGTGTTAAATCACCATCTTTTAACACCCCGCCACATTCCAACTCTGGCTCCCAGTCTCAGATATCTCTAGAAACAAGTACTACTCCTACTACTGTTCACACTCCGATTAATAGCGGATTAATGACTAAGGTTGCCGAGACATTCAAAGAGCTTCGCAAACGTGATGGTCTCAAAGGAACTACAGCAACAGTTGATAGCGAAACAGATTTCTTTGCTACAGATGATGATAGTACTAGCTACAATGAAATATTCACCGGCGGTGCAAGTGAATTGGAGGAAAAGTCAGACACGCCAACAGAGGCTCCTAAAACGATAGTATCGAATACTGTGACTGAGAAACCTTCTAAAACTTCTAAGCCAGCTTCACCTCCTCCTCCAAAGACTGGGCCTCCTCCTAATAAAATCATCTTGATCAGCAATACAAACAGTTACAAATCATTAGATTTCACAAAGGCGGCAGCTGCTGCTGCTGTGGCAGGAAGTACAACCTCCACTGCAGACCGCTCCAGAAAAGGTGTATCACACCCTAAAGGTTCGGTGTTCAGACCTTTTGATTCACCAGTTTATGATACATTTTTTGAAACACTAAATACTGCTGTTAATACCCAAGAACAAGAAGATACTGACTCTAAATCTGATACTTCACCAACAGTATTTGAAGAAGTATTAACCAAAAGAGGTCGCCGTCCTCCATCTGTATCGCGTTATAAAGATCAGGCATACAATAATAAAGAAGATAAAATTATTTTGGTTTCAAATTCAAATAAAACTTCAAGGCATCAAATTTACTAATATATTTAGCTACAATATTTTCATAATATTAAAACTTCTATTCTTTATACTTTTTTCTATTGAATTTCATACAATACGTTCAATTGGTGGACGTACAACATTATTTGGAAGAGGAATATCAACAAACTCAGAACCACCAGTACGACTAGCTGGTACCCATCCTTGGCTTTGACCATGTCCAACTACTGTACTAGCTCTTGAATCAACACTATAACGATAGTTTGCATCTTTCTCTTTAGCAAACATTGAAGTTGCTAAAGTTGTGTTGGTTTGTGGAGTGGTAGAAGGGCTCATAATAACAAATTTATCATTAGATCCAGGAACAGGTGCTTGTTGAACCATTTCTTGTTGCTGTTGTGCCTGTCTAATATGACGTTGACGATATTCAAGTGCTATATATGCAATGAAGCATGTAACACCGATGGATAAGAAGACTATCAGGACAATTGAAAGAGGAGATAAATGATTTGAACAGACTTCTTTAAAATCAGTTCCATCTCTTACCATCTGACACAGCTGAAAAAACATTTTAATTTATTAATGATTTTTATTTTATTATTTTTTTTGGAGGTTTTTGCATAGTTTATATGCGGAGCTTTTACGGTTGCATGATACCATGGGTCAGGATAGAGCCGTCAAAAAGACTAAGGCAAACTGATGGAAATGGTGCCTGATCTTGTTGTTTCATTGGGAATTGCTATTATTAGAATACTATATTCTATGGTTTCGGGGAATATTAAATGAAAATATTTGGGAACCAGCTAAGTGAAATGGCTAGCCGTGGCATGGGTAAGGTATGCATGCCAAAATATCCTTACAAGAGATTAAAAAAGCGTAATACATTATATTAATATTTAGATTGTAGTAGCTAAGAATAACACATATAAGAATTTGGAATTATTTTTTAATGAATCCTTAGAGGCCGTGCGACATCTGTTGGTCACTGGTCACGTAGAATCTCATGTTTTTGTTGCACTTCACGGAAAGTACGAACCAAGTCTTCAGTTCTCTGTCTGGTGGTTGAGTCCATGAGTCTTCTTGGAGGAGGAGGGGCAGTGTAACCATTTATAGATGAAAGTCTTCTTTGGAGAGTATTAAAAGCAGTTGACTGCGGTAGAAGCATTAAGATTCCATAAAGACATTTAAGTAAGTATGGATATTTTTCTGGCTCTAGTAGCTGAAGCCGAAGTTTAACAAATACTGGACTTTCAAGTAACTGGACTAAGATATCTAACTGGATAAGAAGATTAACCAGCACTTCAAATTCGACAAAAGTTGTTAAAAGTTGGTATGCTAATTCATAGCTCTGCAGTAATAAGCAAAGTAATAGACATGCTGGAGCATTATAACACCACAGTTTAAAGAGTGTCGCAAAGAGTTGCCAATCCGCAGGGCTATTAAGGTTACGTAGTTTAGTACGCATAGCTGCTAATTCTGGAGCAGTAATCAAATTGCTGTTGAGGATTTGAATAATGATACTAGTAAATCCCAAATTATTTTTAAGAGTTCTTGAAGGTTGACTAATAGTTATAATTTCCAAAGTTTCTGGTTCATTAGCTGTTGTACCTTTATAAAGGACATCAGCAAGAGATTTATATACTCTTTCAGCATCTAAATAAACACAAAGTTTACGTAAAATGAAATTTCCTTTTCCTTCAAGTAATTTCCGATCATTTTTGAATAAATCACAAAGATCAGACATGAGTTCATCAAATCCTTGATCACTAGCAGATGCCAGGATTTGAGCTAAAAGACCAAGGGCTTTCTCAGTAGCATCGGCACTTTCACCACTTAAACTTTTAAGAAGAATTTGGAAAGTTTTGTTGACTGCACTACCTAAGAATAGCTGTGGAGATTTACGGTGAAGCATTGCCAACCAATCAAATAATTGTGATTTTGTATCGTCATCTACTCCAAGAACATTGGACGTTACAAGACTGACGAGTGCAGTGTATGTCAGTGGGTCAGAGGTGTCCAAGTACTCAAACATGACCTCCTGAAGTCGCAGATCGAGGGCACGCACTCTTTCGACAATCTCACTAGCCACGCTCGGTGATGTCTGGAGAGAAATTAACACCTCTATCAAATCACAAATCATTGGTATTACACTAGTAGGCACGAGCTCAACCATTGTTTCTACCCAATGAAGCATTACCAGCTGGATCTCCTCAGTTTTGCTATCCAAGTTCGCGATTAAAATGCGTAAGACTGCCTGGAAGTCAATATCAATATCAGCCAACGAGTCGTATTCACCCAGGCCGTCGCTGGAAATACTTGAAGTATCAGAACCTTCAGAGTCTGAGCCTGCAGTATCATCATTATTAGCCATAACTACATCTTCAGAAACAGCAACAGTTGGAGCGCCAGCACCAGCGGACTCAGAAACCAGGTCAGGGCCCAGGGCCCGGCGAATGCTGCTGGAAGTTTCCAGCGGACCCAGTCGCGCCAGGGCGCCCAGAGAGACCACCACCAGCGGTACTTGTACAGGGGCCAGCACAATGTCCTCTGCGCCTGGAACCACGGCTACAGTGCTCACGGCAGTGCCAGTAGCCCGCGCGCGCCGCGCCTCGACCAACTTCTTGACAGCCACCACCTGGCTCACCTCGCCGAGTAATTTCTCTAAACAGCGCCCCGTAGCGGTCCTTACGTCCTTTCTGCTATCGGCCAAGAACAATGTTAACCCGCCAACAAACCCGGGCAAGTATGCGACCAAGTGTAAATCTGGTACTGAGTCAAGAAGAGAGATCCAGTCAACAAGAAACAACCGTGTGTTGGGATTATTCGTAAACAATCGTTCTTTCAAAACAGGTATAAATCCAGCTAATGAAAATGCTCGTGCAGTCTGTCCAGGCCCTTCAAGTTGTACAACATAACCATCAGCACCCAGTACAGTCTCTGACGGAATCCGTGGCGCTGTACCATCTCCAATAACAGATACATAACTTGAAGCCTTCTCTGATACAATATCTTTAACAAGTCTATTAAATAAATTAGCACCATTTTTAATTGAATTTTCAGAATCTGCAAATAATCGACATAAAACATCAAAAATATCATTAAAATAAACAAGAATTTCACCTTTTGCAACTTTAGCAATATTATATAAAGCTTCACAAGCATAATATCTAACTTGAGCTGCTTGATCACTAAAACAAGCTAAAACTGGCATAATAATTCTATCTAAATATTCAGCAATATGAACCAGTCCAAGAGCAATTGCAACAGCTGCTAAACCAATCAGTCCACCATTTCTAGCATTGGGTTGATGTACAGCATACGCGTAATCCTGACACAAAGTATCTATAATCTTACTAATTTGACCTCGAGCATCAGCACTGTTTTGCGCTAGTAATTGCCGTACAGTCTTCTCAATCTGTAAAGCAGCGGCCCGACGCTTCTCGTACAATCGATCCCCAAGCGCCTTCGCAGTCTGGTCGTCCATGGCCCGCCTCCCACCATCCAAGTCCTATTTTATATGGTCTCGGTGTGCACGTGCTGCCGGCGCGGAGTGCGGACCAGTCCGCGCGGCGGGCGCCGGCGCCGGCGCCTACAGCACTACAGTGATAGAATTGATCAGATCGTTAATTAAAGGCCTTGTCCAAGTCTGTGAGGACCGCCCTGTAGCGGACCGTTCCGTATTTACACGCCTCGAGGCCCTTGCGGACGCCCTCTACTGAGGCTGGGATAGGCTCGGTCCAGGCGCGGACGCCCTTATCGACCGCTAACTTAAGCATCGCGATCATCTCCTTATGGTTTCCTAAATGGGTAGAACCGAATGAAGTTTCGTTCCCGCTCAAGTCTTGGGCGTTAACAGCGAATGGCTTATCAGGTAACCCGCACGATACGAACTTACCTCCGACCTTGAGACATGCCATATAGTCCGAGAGGTTAAAGCCTTCGGTAGAGTCAACAGTCAGAACGATAAAATCAAGTTTAGTCTTTAAGTCTTTATTCCAGTCCTTCTTAGTAGTATCAATGAAATGATCACCACCTAATTTAAAAGCATCTTGTTCTTTTTTAGGAGAATGAGATAATACAAATACTTCACATCCTAAAGCTTTTGCCCATTGAATAGAGAGATGTCCAAGACCACCAATAGCTGCACAACCAACTTTAATTCCAGGTCCAGCACCATTACGAACTAAAGGAGAATAAGTAGTAACACCAGCACATACTAATGGTGCAGCTTCTTCACTTGGTAATTCTTTTGGAATATCAAATACATAATATTGATGAACTCTAATATGTGATGCATAACCACCATATGCAATAGAACCAGCATACGGTTTACCAGCAGATTCTGGATACTTGGCATTATATGTATCAACCATATCAGGACAATAAACTTCATTATCATTAGAACAAGCAGGACAAGTATCTTTAAGACAAGACCATACTTGAGCTCCACAGCCAACTCTTTGACCAAGTTTAAAGTCTTTAACATTATCACCAATCTTGACTACTTTACCAATAATCTCATGACCCACTACTACTGGGAGATCAGGCTCGCCCCATCCTCCTGTAACAGTGTGAACGTCTGAGCCGCACACTCCGCACACATCGATAGCGATATCCACGTCGTCTGGACCGAACGGTTTTGGCGTGTACTCAATGATCTTGGTCTTGGACCAGTTAGCAGTATCTGTGACTGCAAAGCCTTTAAATTTATTAGGATAACTCATTCTTGAGATTACCTAGAATCATCTCAAGCTGGCTTTTTATAAGGTTGTTGGCATGTTGAGTGATGATTGCTGTTGCAGGCGCAACCAAGCAAACATACATTGTATACGCAGGCTAGCGCAAATTGCGGTGAAGCGGCAGTGTTATCGCACCGCAAATAATCTACGGAAACGTTAAAAACGCCGTCGCTAAGCACTGTTGACACCTGCTCCGTCGCGTCTAGATGTCTAGAACAGCAGAGCGTTTAAATGCGCAGCCCGCAGAACAGGCCAAACAGAACGACGCCGCACGGCCTCTGGCGGCCTCTGGCGGGCCTCTGGCCGCGCTGTCTACATTTTCGAAACGGCGATTGTATACTAATTATTATGCAGCACGAGGGAGAAAGTCCGCAGAGTTAATTGGATATGGTGCACTACCGGCAGGCTGGCCCAGTTGAATCTGTGGTGCTGAAGGTGCAGGGAACGAAGGGGCACTTGGTGCATTACCAAAGCCTACACCAGTAGCATTTGGCTCGACTGGTCTGATTGATGACGAAACAGATTGAACAGAATGGCGGTTATTGGCTGATAGTGTTGGCCGTGGGATAGTAAAGTTATTTGGTGGACCAGAGTTATTACTAGAAAACGTAGGGTATGGTGCACCCCCAGAGGAAGATGTTGACGATGACACTGGATACGGTGCTGATGTTGATGCAACTGCATTTTGTCTTGAACTTCCTGACGGTCCGATATGTAATTGTTGGGGAACTTGTGCTGGCAGTCCAGATCCACCAAAACCTTGTGAAGAATCACTAGTACGACGACCCTGAGAAGCAGAAGTATTCTGTGTGCGCATTGGCTGCGATACTGGCATCGCAGGCATCGATGGTGGACTCTGTTGTTGCACTGGCTGTTGGACTTGCATTGTAGGGATCATTGGTGGACTCTGTTGCTGCACTGGCTGTTGCATTGGCCGTTGCATTGGCTGTTGCATTTGCATTGCAGGCATCGCTGGTAGGCTCTGTTGAGGCATTTGTTGCGCTACTGGCTGGGCCACTGGTTGGGCCACTGGTTGGGTTGGTTGCTGGGTTGGTTGCTGAACCAAAACCTGTTGAACTACTGGCTGAGAGATTTGTTGAACCATGTGTGGCCGATGTTGTTCCGCAGCAGCATTTAAAAGATCACTATAAGTTCTCTGAGCACTTGTAAGTTTAGTATCTAATTCAATAAGTTCTTCTTTCTTTGCAGCATATTTATGAATCAATTTAACAACTTGTGGTCTTAATGGTGTAATTTTATTATATAACGCAAGTGTCTCATCATCGGCTGCAGTATCCAAGACAACAGATGGATCATCTGAAGCATTAATTTGTTGAAGTTTTGCAAGTAAAATATCAATACTACGAGCAGCTTCAAGAACATTGCATTCAGTCTCAACATCTTTTAATAATTGACTTCTAGTTTGTTCAACTACTTCTTCAACATAATTAACAGGGAATATACCAATTTCTCCGCGTAACAGACCTTTCCACCAATTATCATAAACTCCAGACATTACAGTAATAATATCACCAGCCTCAAACAGAAGTTCACCCTCAACTCCAGCCTTAAATGAATAAATAGCCCGAACTCGACTAGGGAGCGCGTTACCTCCACTTGGTTCCGGGTTAGGGGCACTCGATGGCGCCAGGCCAGCGGTAGTCTGCGCCACTATTGGCGCCGCCTTTTGCACTGCCGCTGGAGCTGCCTCAGCTGGTACAGTTGGTACAACCTCTGGAACGACAACAGGAGCTGCCGCTGGGGATACCACAGATGCTGTTTGCGTGGCTCTTGGCGCTCTACCTCCTTGATCAGCAAGACTCAATTTTAGCGCCTCTGCAAGCTGCTCATCCTCCGCCTCTAATTCCTCAGAATGATGGGTTTGTTCTGGTTGTTTAACTGTTAAATTTGGGAATTCTGAATTAATTTTTGCCATTACTCTTTCAACATTCTTTAAACTTGGATCACTCTTAAATGAATCAGCCAACTGCGTCATAATTTGAATGATTCTGTCCTTAACTGTATAGTGAACCTGGCGACTCGCAATCAAGAGGTACAAGGCATTAGTAAACTCCTTGGAAGCAATCTCTTGTTTCATCTTTGATCCACAGTTCTCAGCCAAAGAAAGCATCAAAGAAAGAGAACGTAAAACCACGTCGGCCTTTGGATCACTCATTCTAGCTTGCAAAGCTTTAATAGCAGTAGCAGCTCCATCATCAGGATCATCATTAACAGTATCACAAGCTCCAAGAATATAATCCCAATTATCAGATGTTAACGATTCATCAGTCGCACGTTGCACTGCTTGCTCAATCTCTGCTTTCCCCATATGTTTGCCACTTAGTCCGCTAAGGAGTTTCTTATAACTTCGCGCGCGCTTCTATTATACCCTGCGTGGGCTCATGACCGGATAAGGATTTACGGTAAAAATTTACGATGTAAACGGTACATTGTCTATACGGATGTCCTTTTAGGCCAGAGGGCCGGTGGGGGCTAGGTCATGGTTGAGAGATTATTAAAAGGGAGATATTCCCTTGTAAATTATTACAGCCCTCATGATGCCTTTTTGAGGGACTATTTCTCCTTTTTCTCGTCTTCTGTAGAGTATCCGCTGTCGTCCTCGCCCTCATCTTCATCGTCACTACGGTCGTCTCTTTGTTCACCGTTTGCGACCAATCTGTATAAGATTCTAAAGATAAAGAAGAGCCAGAATACGTTAAGCAAGTGTAGAGCGAACAAGAGGCCGAACACTATTGGTCGCGAGATAAAGCACTTGTATGCGCCGTTCTGGTAATCCAAGCGGTATGTACCGACCTCTGGGAATTCAAACCAAACTGACCAAAGAATAACAATATTAAGGTAGTGACGGAAGTAAACCCATGTTACTACCAAGCAAAGGAAAATTGGAGGTGTAAAAATAGAGTCAAGGTAATTGAGAAGTTTCAGCATTGATAAGAACCAGTCAGAAACATCCATAGTAATGTAAATAGCTATTCCTATCCAAGTAAAGTGGAAAGTGTATGAAGCATAAATAAGACAAAGAGTGACAATGTGATGGAAAATCAACTCGTTATAATCTTTACGAGGTTTTTCTAATTGTAATACTAATACTGTTCCCTGTTGGGTCCAGAATGCAGCCTGTAGCAAGTAAAACACTTTCATCCAAACAAAGATAGTTTTATGAGGATATTCTAAATAAAAATATTTAGTATTAAACCATCCAATTGGTAATTGCATCATAACCCAAATACCAAAAGGCAGACTTATTCCATAATAAAAAACAGAATATGCTTGTTCAGAAAATCTTGCAACTTTACCTTTCAGTTTAATACCAAAATATCTAGCTAATGGTCTAAATACTATTCCCATCATAAATTCTCTAACAAATGAAAAAACAATTACATAAAATCCAATAAATGCAAAATCCCAAGGTCCTTTATCATACATTGTATAATCAGCTATTTGTCCAGGAACTGCATCACCATTTTCCGGTCTTTTAACAGCATAAGAAACAAATAAAAATCTATGAATTGGATTTGAATCATTATAATTACCACTTAATAAATAACATAAAATTGTAAATATTATAATAATAGCTGGAGAAATCCAAGTTAATCTAATATTTAATTCAACATACAGATCCCATATTTTACGTACTAAATCTCTCTTACTTGAAACGCGTTGATTAATTCTTCTCAATCTTTTATGCTGAACATCTCTATCAGCATCGCCGAAACCAGCACCGATACCTTCGTGCCCAACAGAAGCCATCTCACCTACCAGCAGAACCCGACGAGAACGTGCCATACTAAACTGCTGTCGTTACCTCCCCCTCTGCTATACTTTTGACTTTTATCACTGACTAGCACTTACCCGCGCGGTGCAAGGATGCACGGCTCGAGGCGCCGCGGTGCAAGGATGTCCTGGTACAACTACTACTACTACTACTACTACAGCCAATTGAATCTGGGCGTCTATTGCGAGAATTTTCCCTGCTCAAACTCTCATTTGTGTCCTTTAAAGAACAGCTGCAAGACGCGGCCGACTTTGAGCCCGTCCGTCTCGTCGCCGGCCCTCTCTATAAAGCTACTCTCACAGTGGCCCTCTTCAACGTGTCTAGGGATCAATACATCCCTCAGAAACTCACTTCCGAACTCAGGATGACCTTGAAATGTCAAAATATTTGTACCATTATATAATCCCTGTACTTTACACAATTTACTGCTCCCAATCAGTCTCACGCCAACAGGATTGTTCCCCTCAATAACCTTCACCTCATCTAAGTGAGACTCCATCAACTTAAACTTCTTAAAATAACTACCAAATTCATCCCCCACTAACTCATTAATATAATCACAAAAATCACTGCTTCCCTCAATCTCTTGCACTCCAATCTCCCACTCTTTTGCTCGTCCTACCCCACCAGCCACGTCCTCAGCCACACTAGCCACATATCCAATAGTATTCTCATTACAAAGTCTACCAATTAATTGATGACCAAAACATATACCAGCAACAGGGATTTTACCATACCATTTACTACTCTTATCAAATAATACTAAATCAAGTAAATTTTCAACTTTTTTAAGATATTCATCATTATTATTAAAACTATCATCTCTTGATCCAGTGATTATGATCCCTGTACAATCACTCAAGTCCGAGTCATTTGGAATCTCTAATTTTTCTTTAGTAAAATACTTAATAGAGGGTAAATCTCCAAGAAGTTTTTGTGTCATATCACCATAATCACCATAAGATTGTCCATGTAAACTATCACGAGATACTTGAGGAGTATCAACGAAAAGTACCGCCACTGACATGTAATTGCACTCTATCTTAAATTCAGGTGTAATCGCTCGACCTTTTCTGCTTCAGTTACCCGGCGATGGTATCCGGTGGCGGTGCAGGTGGCGCGGCGCGCATGCGCCACAGATAGCGATGTCTACGAATTGCGGGGGGGGACGAGCGTATATATAGAAGAACTAACGGGCCATCCAGCCACCGTCGACCAAGACTGTTTCTCCGGTGACGTAGTCGGAAGCTGAAGAGCACAAGAACGCGGCAGGACCTCTGAAATCGTCAGGCGTACCCCAGCGGCCCATTGGGATCCGTTCAGAGATCTGAGGACCTCTTACTGCATCGTCTTTTAAAGACTTGACCATTTTGGTCTCAATGTAGCCTGGCGCAACACCATTGACGTTGATTCCTCTACTGCACCATTCGTTTGACAATGCCTTGACGAGACCCTGTAAACCGGATTTACTGATCGCGTATGGTGCGCTCAAGATACCGCCCTGGTATGAGATCAATGAGAGTGTGAAAAGGATCTTACCTTTAATTTTATTCTCAAGCATATGACGACCCACAAGTCTAGTTAATTTTGATGGAAATATTAAATCAATTTGAAGAACTTTCTGAAAAATATCTTCAGGGAAATCTTCAGCTGTATGACGTAAATTAACACCAGCATTATTAATAAGAATATCAATTTTATTAGTAACAGATAATTTAACTGCTTCATTTAAAACTTTCTCTTCAATCTTTTCAACATCAATAGCTGCTATATCAACTTGAATATAAGAAATCTTTAAATCTTTACCCAATGGTGAGATCTCTTGTAATGCGTCTGTAGCTTCTTGTGGTGAAGTAGAAGGACGGTGAATTAAAATAAGCTGCGTACATCCCTGTTCAGCAAGTCCACGACAAATTCCTAATCCAATACCAGATGTAGCTCCAGTAGCAAGAACAACTTTACCCTTAAGTGAAAAAATTGACTCAACCATCTTATATCTTAACCTAATACTCAATTGTGGGGGGACATCCTTCAGCTTATATAGGGTAACATTAGCCTACGTTCGGCTAAAAGGTTTAGGCGAAGGCGGCCGGCCTTAGAAAGGTCGCTCGCGGTACGGGTGTTAGCCTCTATTAAGTGGCTACGCCTAACTTACGTCATCTTGTATATAATCGTATATTTGTATAAATACACACACATCCGAATCAACATTTTGTTAGTAAATACATCAATTCCAGATGAGAGTGCTCGTGTGCTTTTCTGTGTCTTCCTGAGGCCGTAGCATATGGTACGGGTGTTAGCCTCTACCAAGTGGACCCACCCTAGCTTACATAATCTTTGTATATATATATATAGATATATGTGTATGTTAATATATAAATGCGCACATATATTTAATAATAATTTGTTATATCTAATCAGCATGTTTGCTGCCTTGTGCGCCATTCCATATCTACCAGAAGGCACACCAACCGACGTAGTGTAGGGCCAATCCCTCTTTATCAGTAGCCTGGGCGATCAATTTTGAGACCTGACTGGCGACGTCGAGATCAGATGAGCGTGGGAAGTCGTTACCTGTTAACTTATCATTGATACGACGTAAAACGTACTCGGCACGAGCGTTCAACAATGCGCGCTCTTCATCCTCGATCATCAAATCGTACTGTGCCTCATCGATCTGGCCGCGACTATACAAGTCGCCAGGGTCTACCTTCAGCGGCTTGTAACCTGTTTTACGCATTACTGCCTTATTCGGAATATCGAAACCCCATTTAATTAACGGATCGCGGGCAAACGACTCGAATAACGCTAATAATGACTCCTTGTTGGCCCTGACAACCCGTACAACATTATCCAATGTAATTCTGAATGAACCTTCAATTCCCGACGCTTCCATAGCATTTACAAGCATTCTTGTAAGTCTGAATGGTACTTGCTCTGGCCATTTCTCACGCAATGCTGCACTCTCGAAACAGTCACCATAATCAATATGAATCACCTTACCAGTGATTCTATGGATCATAATATTAGAAGGATGTCTGTCACCCAATCCTAAAATATATCCAACAACAGATGTTAATCCAAGCGATCTAATATACATTGATCTTCTCTCTAACCAGACCTCTGAGGATCTACTCTTGAGCCACAAAACATCATATATATCCATACCACGAGACACACTCAAACTTACAAGGAACAATTCCAACCGACGTAAAGAAGTCGCCATGTCAAAGTGTTTACCACAATAAGCGGACTGAGCCCGTTTCTCGATATCCTTTGCGATGCCTTTAAATCCACGATTCTGACTGATTAATGTGTGGAATGTGTCACTATTAGGAACCCATCCTAAAAGTCCAGATTTTGGAGATAATGGAACAGTAGGATAAGACTCTAAATTTAAATGACGGCTGAAAGTTTCTGGATCATTATCTAAAAGTTTATTAACAAGACCAAAAAGTTGCATAACCATATTATCTTGTCTAATATCTTCTTGTCCCTTAAGAACATAATCATAAAGACGACCATCAACACCGTATATGAAGAACCGACGAGGACGCTGTTTAGAGACCAAAACTGGTACACTATTCTCAAATCTTTGAATCAGAACCACCGCACGGCCAGGTTCATACGTCCCTGGTACCGCTAACTGGAGTCCCTTACTAGCTAAAAGCAGTGGAGCAACATACTCCAAGTAGTGCATCTTTACCAGTGATAATTCACCATTAAGTTTATTATGAATAGGCGCAAGACAGTCAAATGCCAGCTGAAGTAACGCAGCATCACTAACACCAGTATCTTGTACCTTCTTCTTGTACTTAAGCACCCATTCATACCCTCTGGTGATCTCAGGTCCCCAAATCGCCCAGAAAGTCTTTTCGTGAAAAGTAACCTTTGGCTCTTTATATAAGTTCTCAAATATTGTCACAATCTTGTTTAAATGCTGGCCTGTTTGAAAGATTCCTACAGCATCCTCAATTGCATGGAACCATCTCTCATTCATCAACAATGCAACTTGAATCAACTGGTAAACCACCAATTCTGCCTCTGCAACTAACTCGGGATGTACCACCCTTACCAGCTCCAAGATCTTACTGGCAGCTTCTTGACCACGTTGTTTGTCTGACCGCACAGACACATTTAATGGGAACATCACAGCCTGTGGATGCACTTCACCTAACCGTACCAATACACGTTGCAATTGCTGGTTGACAACTTTATCAGGATGATGAAGTCGCGAAAGTAATTGTGGTAACACCTGGAGCCATGTCTCAATAGGCAAGTCACTCATTCCAGCCTCGATTTCTTTGGCCGCCAATTCATATCCACCATAGGCGAACCATAAACCAAGTAATCTTAAAAGATCTTGTAAAGCCACAACATCTGACAATTTAATAGATCTGAAGAACCCTTTAATAGCTGGGATAGCGTGCACTTTAATCAACTCAGCTTCAGAGTCTTCCAAAGTAGGTTTATCTTCACGGTTCCGGAGTCTTGAGGACACAGCAGATAGCACCTCATAGTTTGCTAAGGCCCAACAATGCCAGCCCTTATACCAATCATCATACAATATTGTAGGGATCAAGAACAGTCCCAATACTCCGCTTTCCGCTGCAGCATCCTTGGCCCAACCTGGGTTTAGCACCATCTGCCACTGTCCCTGTTTCAAGAAACATTTGCAAAGGATATTTCGCAGTTCATCATACAACTTCTCATCACATGGAAGTACTTCAGGCTTAGAAGACGACATGAGTTGGTCTGCTTGGAGACATAATGCTGCACTCAAATCATAAGTAAAGGTACACAAAGTAGCGAATGCTTTCTCACGCTGACCAACTTCCCAAAGTAATTTCAACTGCGTGTAAACCAATAAAGGATTGGTGAATGATCCACCCTCCCTATTATTACCAGGAACTGGATATAATTGAACCACATTCCGTTTCAAGCTAGAAAGGGTCTTTTCAGCTAAAGCATTCCGACCAGATTTCCGGCACAAGTTCGCAAACTTCACTCTAGCAGTTAAATCATCTGCTGGATCAATAACAAGTGATCTAATATTAAGTAATCTTTGCCAAATATCAACATTATTTTGACAATTAAACAATCTTTTATCCCATGCCTCTTTTAATACACTTCTTCTAGTATTTCCATCATCAAGTTCTTTATATTCAATGATTTCTTCAAGATCTGAAAGCATCTGGATACGAACCACAACATCATATGCACGACTATAACTCTCATTAATCAATGCAGTGATCTCTCCACTTAACAACTCTCTAGCAGTACGAATATTAGCTTGAGCTACCCCATAGTTACTCTGGTGCACATTCAAAATAGCGTCAAAGAAACATTTGTTAGCACTATCCTGGCGCATTACTTTGATATAATCATCCATCTTACTCCAGTGCGAAGTTCCCCAAGCAGCAGCAGCAGCCAAAGGTGCCACCTTCTCCTTATTGGTACCTGACAACTTGCTCCAGTTATCTATACTGAACTGTTCAAGCAGTTCCCATTGTCCTAACGCATGCATACAACTCATCTTACCGTTAATGACATCAATAGTGCTCTGACCATCGGCTAATTTACCCTCATAAATCTCCAACGCGTCAGTCCATTTCTGAAGCTTCTGATACCATGACTCTTTCGGCTCAAAATGGTAGAAATCAGTAGCAACTTTAAGCATACCATCCCCAGCATCTGTCTGCTGGAGTGAGTTGTTGATGTTTATCAATGAATCCACCGTTACTACGGTCACATTGCTGTTAAAAGCAGCTTCCTTGAACTCCATCTCCTTGTAATGCAACGCCTTGGCAAAAGCATGGTGACGGAACAGATATTTGGATAATAATCCATACCCAACCGGTAACGGCGTATTGTTATGCTCCATGAATTCAGCCAAATTTAATATCGTTTGCACTACTGAAGAAGGCGCATTCTGTAGAACATACACCATGCTGCGACCCAAGTCCTGTCGGTGATCCTCACCAAGCGCTACCCAGGCACCAATAAACGAGGCATTGAACAATTCACGCGCAACTGGGCCATGAGCATATGCTAAAACTAAACAGGCATTCAAAGACACTGATGGCAGGAGCTCAAGAAGTTTCAAATTAAACCTTTTAAGCCATTCTGACCAATCACCTTTAGTCTTACAGTTCTGTGGCTTCCATGCAGTCAGTAATTCTGCACCATTTAATGGCCGCATTTGTTCGTCTTCCTTGTAAACAGGTTGTGGCTGGTACTCTGCAGGTAGCATGAACAGCACATTCTCATTCTTAATCAACTGATGAACCAATTTGGTGTATGGAGGATAAGTGTACTTCATCAGAGCCATGCGTGCATTCACCATAGGCAAAAAGATCAAATAGTCACCCTTAAGCTGGACAATCAACGCACATAATGACCGCATAGCAGCGTCTCTCAAAGCAGATTGTTCTAAAGCTTCTGAAAGCTCATGAACAATGCTGGAAGACATATCAGTGAGGTTTACATGAAGTGTAAGCTTACCTACTGTCTCAATAGCAGTACGCTGAAGATCAATTGGCGTACCCGTAGCTCCCACAAACCGTAAAACGCTGGATACAATCAAAGTAGAGTACTCTTCAATACTGCCACCAAACGTTACGAATGCTTGGAGAATTTTCTTGTTAACAGTTGGTTCCTTTGTCTCATCCAAACCACTTAAAAGTGTGGATAAAACCAGTGGTAAATATAGCTTAAACTCCATGTCTAAGTTGGTAGCTACCACTTCAATCACACTGACCAATGTCAACTTATCTGTTTTATTAAACATCTCATTAATACTTTGTAATAATTCAGGAACAGTTGGACGTACAAATTTACCAATGACCTTAACAATCTGGCCAATCTGTTGAAATGCGAGCTTCATCTTCGACGCATTGTACCCCTTCAAAGCTTGTAAAATTCCCACAATAATTAACTTAGCATGGTTCAAGCACTTGTCACGAATACGCAGAAAGATACCTACTAATATGAGCATCACAGTCTCATGATGAGAACTGGCAGATGGATCCTTCAATAACCGCACCAACATTGTCAATACCACTATCAAATAGTAGTCCTCATTTCCATTAGAGGGACGAAGTTCATTTGATAATTGCATAAGCAAAATCAAATCTGCAGGTGTTTCTAGCTGAGTAAGTCTAGGGATTCTAGTACTGCAATCTTTAATATTTAACATTTCATTCAAGTCCACATTATTTCCAAACCCTTTACCAAGTTCATCATGGCCCCAGATCTGGGCAATAGTACCCACATTTGAGATTGTTTTCTTCTGTCTGCTGTTCTCTAATTCTTTAGCCTTATATGGGTCCAAAGCTCCCAAAATACCCTGAAGTTTAATAGCCTCCATCTTTAGTTCGGCATCGACATTCGCGTCACTCACCACTCTAATAATCTCCAGCATCAAATCTGGATGCTCAAAGTAAGGTGTAATGACTTTACCAGAGCTGCGCACCATCTGACTGAGTGTGTGCACCGCCACAATCTTTTCCTCTTTAGAAACAGCCAAAGAGTTATCACGAAGAATATCTAAAACAAGAGGGATAATCGAAGCGAGGAATGCTGATGCTGCAGAGGATGAAACCCGTGCCAATTCACCGACACATCGTATAGCAATTGTGCACATCACCAGCCCACGATCCACAGTATTGAGAAGCGGCATCAACACGTCCATAACAGCGTCCACATGAGGTTTAGCGAGCGTGTGGGCTGTCGACACTAAACATGTCAACAACGCACAACTGTTCTCACGGGTCTCCGCTGTGGTACCGTACAGCATCGCGTTCAAATACTGGATCAAGACTTTACGTAATGCCGGTACAACGTATGCTGGGTTCCGCACTGATATCCGTCCAAGAAGCTTGATTGCCGCCTTGCGGACCTCGAAGTCAACATCATGGAGAGTCATAAGCAAGAGCCGGACATTGTCAGATTGCGCAAGCTGTGGATCATATTTAGCATTCAAACTGTTCAAAACCACAACACGAATCGCTGCATCACGCTCTGCAACTGCCATAAGAAGAAGCTTGGATAATACGTGCGATACTGCGGTGATGGCACCCATCTGGACCAGGTTAACCACGTATTCGTCCCGTGTAAAAAGCTGTGTAGTCACTAACGCCGCTGAGCGTCGTACTTGGCTGTCAGCATGCTCGATATAAGTAAGTGTAACATAGCGCGCAAACTCAAACATTGAAACGTACCTATTGAAGTCGAACGATGATAGCGTACGGAACACGCTAATCAATAGAACGATCTCTTGGTGTTCCACTGACTCGATGGGGAAGTCGGTAACCACAGTATCTTTAGTGACCGAAGTATCATCGTTGTCATCATTGGCTGATTCACCAATACTCGAGAACCCATCAACACCACCCACTCCGGCAAACCGACTCAATGCGAGAACCAAGCCACTGGTGGACCCCGTCTGGTCTGCCGTAACGAAGCCATATTCTTTAAGGAGTTGGTCACGGACCTGGCCAGCAAGCTTTAAATCACTTAGATCGTTGATGGTAACAAAATGTGTGCGTTCACCGCCATCAATTGGAGGCTCGGTCGCTGCCAAAGCGTGCGCCTCATGCATGGCTGTAAAGTTATTAAATCCCAGAGATAACTCTCTAAGAGAATAATTAGATAATGGAGCTGTACTAGTAGAATATGATGGAGGTGGTGCGCCACGAACCACCCCACCATCATCATTATTCTCTCTAAGGCCAATGATATGATTCATAGCCAATTTCTTACGCTCAGAGGACCCCAAATCCAAGCTTGTAACCGCAACACCGGGCTCAACGAACTTACTTCCGCTTAGCAATATCAGACATCGGTCAAGTACTCTCTGCAAAATAAAAGCTTCAAGATTTGGATATAATTCCACTAATTTCTTAAGTGTCCGTGTATAATGTGTCAGTACACAGCAACGCATAATCACTAAATCAAGTAAATTTAACGTTAAGAGTCGAGATATTCTATCACGAAGAGTCTCACAAAGACTTAAAACCAATTCAAACATTGCACGTTCGAGCTCAAATCGTTTAATACCACGATATTCGCCTATAACTATATCCTCAACATCGTTGCCAACGGTGCTGGGCACGCTGTTCGCTCCCCATTCAAACTCACTAGCATTGATAGCACCAGTGAATCCTGAGGCAGCGGCTATGCTATCATCATTGCCAGCCGTGCTAGATGCCGTCGTCCCGCGACTTATTAAGTACTCAATTAATCCAATCAATGGACCAGCATACACCAAACAGTTGGTTGTGCCTACGCTATTGGATATCTTTGCAAACATGCGCAAAGCAGCAACTCTATCCTTATCGCGTTTCAAACGAATCAAGTAAAACTCTACCACTCCCAGCAAGTACCGCACATTAAACATTTTGGGATTGCACTGGCACACCAAAGGAACAACTTCGCTAACCTCCACTCGCACAGTAGTCGATTTGTGGTCACGGAAACCCCATATACGTTCAAACATCTCACTCAAGCGCTCACCCAATACACCTGAAATACCTTCCTGTGTAAGCAAGACTTTGAATACAAGCATTGCTGAATGAATCGTCTCCGTACTCAGACTTCTAAGATTTTCACTGGCAGTCTCCCATAATCTACCATATCTAGTAGACATATTATCTCTCAAACTAGCTACTCTCAAACACTGGTCAAGAAGTACAGCACTCTCTTTCCGAATCTCTGCACTTCCATCTCTCAATGTACTTTCAAGTCCATATAAAATTTTCTCAATATATGGATATAAAGCTCCAGGATTATGACGAGCAAAACTCTCTAAAAGTAATAAAGAAACAAGTCTTTTATAATCAAGTTTATTACCTAAATTTTCAATAGCATTACCACAAGTAAAACTAAAATATGTAGCAATTAATGACCATCCAGGTCTATATAACAGTCCAAGTGTATCAGATACTTGACGAGCAATTTCACCAATACTCATCATTTGGTCTAAAACTCTTGCAAATCGTGACATTTCAAGTTCTGGTCCACCAACAAGTTCAACAAACTGTTTAATTGAGTAATATGTATCAATTTTAAGATTCTTATCTTTACTAACTGTTATCTCATGAAGCCGATTATACACATACAGCTCAGTTAAATGACTACCGCCACCAGCTCCTCCTCCACCAAATACAACACTTTTAAGTGTGAGAGCATGTCGAGCTCGCTCTTCTCTATTACCACTCCGGAGTCCCCGGAAAACAGCCTCAAATTCTTTGTCAGCAGCTCGTGTTTCCTGGTCGTCCATCGCGCACTCTCCCACACTACAGCACAAACTGATATTTTATATACCGAGGGCGGGTAAGTGTGTCGTGGGAGGACGTAGCTGGATGCCACGGTCTGGTCGTCGTGTGGGCGCCGGGGTGCCTTGATGTGCATTGTACTTGTGACTGTGTAGTAGGAGTTACTTGTAGGTGTTTTTGTGCGACGTTTTTCTGGGGTGGTGGAGTACTACGGTGGGCTACTGCGTGCGTGCTGGGAGGGCGCGGCCTCCGGCCAGGCTGGGGCGCTGCCCCAGACCCCCTAGCAAGGGGGTTTCCCCCTTGGACCCCCGTTAGAGTATTTGAGCGTATGAGATGTTGGTGTAGTCCTCTAACAGTTACTCCTATGTGAAAATCTCTGCAGATGAGGTGGGCCGGAGAATACAGGTAAAATTATGCTACAGCTGCTATTATAGTTATCTATTAAGTGTGTAATATATGGGGTATGGGCAGGGTTAGTCCTTGACGAAATCATCAGGGCCAACTTTTGAACGTTCGCACATTTCTCTAAAGATTCCTTGGGTATTCTCGTAAAGCTCAGCTGGAGCACCAAATTCCTCAATCAGACCTTTATCCAAAACCATAATACGGTCGAATTTCGCAATAGTATTCAATCTATGAGCAATACAAAGGATTGTACAAGATGAGAACTCAGTTCTAATAGTTTGGTTAATCTTTGCATCAGTCTCATAATCAACAGAGGAGGTAGCTTCATCCATAATAAGGATTTTTGAATCTCTAACCAAAGCTCTAGCCAATGCTAATAATTGACGTTCACCAAGTGAGAAATTTCCACCTTCTTCTTGAACTTCTTGATCTAAATGGAACTTGTGAAGATTCTCTGATACTTTAACCTCTTCTAACTTATCAGCTTCAATCAATCCACTTCTTCTTAAAGCATCCCAAAGTTTATCATCAGAAGATGATCCAAATGGGTCCAAATTCTTTCTAATAGAACCCTTAAATAATACAGGATCCTGAGGAATAATACAAAGTTTTGATCTTAAATCAGATAATCCAAGTTTGGATATATCAACACCATCAATTTTTATAGTACCTCCAGAGAGCTCCGCTAATCTGTAAAGAGATGTCATAAGACTTGACTTACCAGCACCAGTTCTTCCACAGATTCCGATCTTTTCGCCAGGCTTGACTTCAAATGTGAGATCGCTCAACACTAACGGTAAACCTTCTCTGTAGCGTAAGTCGACGTGGTCGAAGGTCACCCCACCCTTTTCTGGCCATGAGGCTGGTGGTTTCGCTTCTTCCACGTAGTGTGCAGCTTCCTGTGGTAACTCGTAGGCATAGTAGATCAAACGTTCTGCGGAATTCATCTCATTCTCGACCTGGGTCATACTTCTGGTTAACAATGAGATCATACCAACAATCTGCATAACATATGTAAGAAGCAAACCGGTGGAGGAGGCACTGATGTGGAACTGACGTGTCACACATAAAAGTGAGATGATGAGGATAAATATAGTGGCCACAATATCGAACTGGATGGCCAAAAATCTCTGTAAAGCAACTGTTAAGTAACTAGCCTCGTTCATCTGGTTGATAAAACGGTCACTCTTCTCAGTAAACTCTTTCTCAAGCTTATAAGCCTTGATAGTTGGCGCACCACTTAGACACTCGTTGAAGTTATTGTACACGAACGACCGGTTGACAGCCTCCAATCTCTTGACCTCTCTGGCACTGGCCTGGTAGTACAGGATAATACAGACGTATGCTCCGAACAATATTGGTACAGCAATGGCCATCCATGGCATGTAAATGATACACAAGATCAAAACACCAATAACGACAGCAGCAGGGTAGATGAATAAACGGATCTGGTCACCGATCTCATTATCAAGAGAGTCGGTATCCTTAGTAAATCTGTTCAAAATACGGCCCATTGGGGTAGTATCAAGGAAACTCATTGGGGTATACAATATATTCTTTAAGGCCTTGATGTTGAGCTCTCTAGCACTCTTGTTAGTTAAGAAAGAGATAAGCCAGAACTGACCAATGATAAATACCAAAGATAACATACAAAACATGACATAGAATCCGATATAGAATCCACTAGAACGGTTAAACTTCATTTCTGTCCAGAATGACAACCAAGTGTTGGTGAACAACTGACAGAATGTTGTTAACACAACCTGGAAGAAAAGAATCACGGCAATAGGAATGGCAAACTTACCACCACCCAACTTAAAATAAGTCCAATAAACGTGGAAACTAATCAGATTAACACCACGATCTTCTTCCTGAACCAATTTACCATCAGCAGTATTTAACTCATATTCATGCTTCTTATTCTCTTCATCTTCTTTCTCTTCGTCATCGTCTTCTTCACTCTCCTTCTCCTCTTGTTTAGAGAATTCCATTAATCTCTTAAATTCAGAGTTAGATTCTCTTAATTCATCGACGGTACCCATAGTGGCTTTACCCTCATGCAAGAAGATAACCCTGTCAGCAAAATCGACCAAACTCAACTGGTGCGTAGCAAGAATTCTGGTCTTACCATCAAGGAACTTGGTGATACACTCCTCCACAATGTGTTTCCCGACTCTGGCGTCCACAGCACTGAGCACGTCGTCCATGAGAATGATATTCTTGTCATTGTAAACAGCTCTGGCAAGGTTAATACGGGCCTTTTGACCTCCAGAAAGCGTGATACCACGCTCACCAACCTCGGTCTTATCACCAGCAGGCAAAATCAGCAAGTCTGCCTCTAATGAGCACACATAGATGACCCTCTTATACCGCTCAGCGTCGAACTCTCTGCCGAAAAGGATATTGTCACGAACAGTAGCGTTCTGGACCCATGGGTAGCCACAGAGCAAGAGCGAGTCGTTGACGCTCATTGCACCACTGGTCTTCTCCATGAAACCGGCCATAGCTTGAAGCAAAGAGGACTTACCGGATCCAATGGAACCGGTGATGATTACGAACTCACCCTTGGCGATGCTCAAATCGATATCATGGAGCCCAGTGAAGGCAGTGTCGTCGTCCTTTTCAGAGTCAGCTTCCCATTTAAAGTCAGCGTGGCTGATCTGGACGGCCTGTTTCTCATCGTAACCGACAGCGGCTTGTTCCCTAGCAATCTCTTCTTCATCTTCAGCGGTCTCCTCACCGCAGATCATCAATTCCTTAACACGCTTCAAGGCGAGGAAAGCGTCGATCGACGTGGCCAACGCAGTAGGCACCATAATAACCTGCTGGGATAATCCAGCAAACAAAGACACAGATGAGAAGATTTCTCCCGGTGATTTGTGTGGGTGGAGAGCGTGTAAGACCAAGAAGGATACCATGGAACATACAGTAGGCAAGAAAATGGCGGCACTGATAAAGATAACTCTGAAAAACTGGAGCTTGAAGACAGCGGACATTTCTTTAGAACGAATAGTCTTTAAATTGTTATAGTATGGTCCTTCCCAGCCGTAAAATTTGATCATCTTGATAGAGTTCAAGATCTCACGCACCAATGATACTCTGGCGTCAGTGTACTTGGACGCAGTCTTTCTAATTCTCATCAACTGTTTAGATAATACACCAATACCAGCAGTAACCACAATAAATAATCCAATACCAACCAATGCAGACACACCAATGTTGACAATCAATAAGGCAATGACAATACCTACTGGGATAGGAAATGTGAACAAGAATGGCAGAAAACCTGTAGCAAAATCAATTCTGGCCAAATCAGTACCCATCATTGAAGTTATTTTACCATATGAAAACTTTTGACGACCTTTACCATCTAATTTAAATGATTTATCTAATAAAAGTTTAGTAAGAATAGCCTTAACTTGAACACCACAAGACATACCATTATGAAAGAAATGATTAATCATAAAACCACCAAACAGAACAAGTAAAGATACACCAAATGCATAACCAATTCCTTTACCAACTGGAAGTTCAGGATTCATTGTAACTTTTTGAACAAAATTAATTAAAGCTTTACTTAGTAATGGAGTTAATGATGTAGATACGTCAAATGCTATTTTAAGAACAATAGATAATAAATATCTCCATCTTAAAGTTAAAAATAAAGCTATTACAAGAGTTAAATTTGTATAAGAAGCTTCAGCAATTTCTTCCTCAGTCATATCAGGTTTCTTTTCAAGAGCTTTTTGAATATTATTGTCAATTTGCTTATTTAAATGTTTCTTAAACTGATCATACAAGTCCTCGACGGTCATTTCTTTCTCAACTCGCCATAAATCCTCGTTTGTTAACGTACGCTTATATCCAACATTAAGCAACGGCACCATCCACCAGAAAAGAGCATATCTAAAGAAATGGCGCACCGTACGAGGCCACGACTTCTTCTCCTCTTCCGTAGGTATAGGTGGAACTCGCTTGTTTAATAATAACGGCGTCAACAATCTTCGTTGTAATACGCCACCACTATTCACAGACACTTTCTCCGGGTCACTGTCCATGACTATTTATTAATTTTAAGTAATTTTTAAGTTATGGCTCGCTGACCTGGGCGATGAACCGTTTATATATGTCTTCACAATAGGTTCCGAGATTAGGCTGCAAAGAAAAAAAAAAAAATATTAATAATAATAGTAAGCAATGCAGCCCGACATGGCAATAAATCCTCTTTTTCGCCCCTAGAGCGCGCAAGCAGGCCGGCCGAAAATTAAATCCGTAGACTGCCAGTGGAGGTGCACCACTGTACGCTGGTACGGTCAATACCAGCATCTACTTGAAATATGCCAACTGTCGGCTCCCCACTCCCAGTGCAGGTACTAGCATAGGCGTCAGTATCAATGCCAACGCTAGCATTGAAACAGGTACTCGCACTATAATATACTGGTACTTTGCTGCCCTATAATACGTTGCTCCTCTGTAGCGTACCCCGTATCATGTATTACTAATCGTTGGCCTGTTGTCGTACTCAGCCCTTTGGCTGCGTAGCGGTAACGGTAGTGCATAATCTCCGCCTCCAAATTTCCAAGCCGGTTTGGCTTGGCGGCTATAGGAACCCTTGACGGAGTTATTCCTAAAATGGAAACCAAATATAATCTCCGTGCGTATTACGGCTATACCATACATTACTACATACGGAGCTCAAGCTGGGAGATAAGCAGTGGATATCAGCGGACTTTGTCAGGAAGCCCCCAGAAGTCCGCCTCTCCTAGGGTCCTACAAATCTCTTTCTCACTAGAGCATATCAGCGTAATTGTAGGAGCTGGAATCCTAAGTATATTTGCCTATATAATCTGTGTCGGTCAAAGCACTAGTATTGGTCTCTATACCATGTATCCTCTATTTCATGTATTCTCTGTCTTCAGTCCCTGGTGTCTACAGTCGCTCAAAAACACGAATATATTTACAATAGTCTAGTCCTTACGGAAATCCTCTGGACCCACCTTAGAACGATCGCACATTTCTCTGAATATTCCTTGGTTGCTGTATAGCTCTGCCGGAGGCCCGAACTCTGCGGCCTGGCCGTTGTCCAACACCAAGATACGGTCAAACTTGGCGATGGTGTTCAATCTGTGGGCAACGCAAAGGATGGTGCAGTTCGCAAACTCTCTTCGGATAGTCTCATTGATCTTAGCGTCCGTCTCATAGTCGACAGAGGATGTGGCCTCGTCCATAATGAGAATTTTGGAGTCTCTGACCAACGCTCTAGCCAACGCCAATAACTGCCGTTCTCCGAGCGAAAAGTTACTACCATCCTCTTGCACTTCCTGGTCCAAGTGGAACTTGTGAAGATGTTCCGCGGTCTTAACCTCGGCAAGCTTGTCGGCTTCAATTAGACCACTCCGTCTGAGAGCGTCCCAGAGCTGATCGTCTGATGTGTTGTCAAATGGGTCTAAATTTTTTCTGATAGTCCCAGTAAATAACACTGGATCCTGTGGGATGATACAGAGCTTGGAACGCAATTCACCCAATCCTAATTGGGAGATATCAACCCCATCAATCTTGATAGATCCACTAGAAAGCTCAGCTAACCTATAAAGGGCAATCATAAGACTCGACTTACCAGCACCAGTTCTACCACATATTCCCACTTTCTCGCCTGGTTTGACTTCAAAACTGAGGTCCCGCAACACCAAAGGAAGATTACTTCTGTAGCGCATTTCAACATGTTCAAAGGATATCTCACCATGTTCGGGCCACGAAGCCAGCGGTTTGGTGGCCTCAATGCAGTACGGTGCCTCTTGTGGAAGTTTGTATGAGTAATACATCAACCGCTCTGCAGAGTTCATCTCATTCTCAACTTGAGTCATACTTCTAGTCATGAATGAAAGCATACCAACAATTTCAATCATATATGTGAGAACTAAACCTGTAGAAGATGCACTAATATGAAATTGACGAGACACACACAATAATGACATAATTAAAATGAATATTGTAGCAATAAGATCAAATTGAACCGCTAAAAATCTTTGTAATGAGACGTTGAGATATCCCGCCTCATTCATCCGATTAATGTAACGGTCATTCTTCTCAATAAAGTTATTCTCACGATTATAAGCCTTGATTGTGTCTACTCCACTCAAGCACTCGTTGAAATTGTTATAAACGAATGACCGATTGATTGCCTCAAGTCTCTTAACCTCTCTAGCACTAGCTTGATAGTACAGAATGAGACAAATATAAATGGAGAACAAGATAGGAACAGCTATTGCCATCCATGGCATGTAAATGATACACAATATCAAAACACCAACAACAGTTGAAGCAGGAAATAAAAACAATCGCAATTGGTCACCTAACTCATTATCAAGAGAGTCAGTATCTTTGGTAAATCTGTTCAAGATACGACCCATTGGAGTTGTATCTATAAAACTCATTGGAGTGTACAAAATATTTCTCAATGCTTTAATGTTGAGTTCTCTAGCACCTTTATTGGTTAAGTATGCAACTATCCAAAATTGAATAATAATAAATATCAATGATAGCATACAAAACATCACGTAAAACCCAATATAGAATCCATTGGAACGCTCAAACCTCATTTCAGTCCAGAAAGATAACCAAGTATTAGTAAATAATTGACAAAAAGTAGTTAAAGCAATTTGAAACAAGAGAATGATTATAACAGGAATAGCATATTTACCGCATGTTAACTTAAAGAAGTATTCCCAATAAATATTCCAGCCAATCAGATTAATAGCACGATCTTCCTCTTGTACTAGCTTACCGTCACCATCATTCAACTCATAATCATATTTTGTTTTTTCTTCATCCTTAAAGTTCTTCTTTTCCCCAGTACCTTCGCTTTCTTCTTGTTTGGAGAACTCCATCAATCTCTCAAATTCAGGGTTAGATTCTCGCAACTCTTCAACAGTTCCCATGGTGGCTTTACCCTCGTGCAAGAAGATAACCCTGTCAGCAAAATCAACCAAACTCAACTGGTGTGTAGCAAGAACTCTGGTCTTACCATCAAGGAACTTGGTGATACACTCCTCCACAATGTGTTTCCCGACTCTGGCGTCCACAGCACTGAGCACGTCGTCCATGAGAATGATATTCTTGTCATTATAAACAGCTCTGGCAAGGTTAATACGGGCCTTTTGACCTCCAGAAAGCGTGATACCACGCTCACCAACCTCGGTCTTGTCACCAGCAGGCAAAATCAGCAAGTCTGCCTCTAATGAGCACACATATATGACCCTCTTATACCGCTCAGCGTCGAACTCTCTGCCGAAAAGGATATTGTCACGAACAGTAGCGTTCTGGACCCATGGGTAGCCACAGAGCAAGAGCGAGTCATTGACGCTCATGGCACCACTGGTCTTCTCCATAAAACCGGCCATAGCTTGAAGCAAAGAGGACTTACCGGATCCAATGGAACCGGTGATGATTACGAACTCACCCTTGGCGATGCTCAAATCAATATCATGGAGCCCAGTGAAGGCAGTGTCGTCGTCCTTTTCAGAGTCGGCTTCCCACTTGAAGTCAGCGTGGCTAATCTGGACAGCCTGCTTCTCATCGTAGTCATTTTGTATATGGGTTATTTTTCCTCTATCTTCATCATTTTCACAAACCATAAACTCTTTGATACGTTTCATCGCGACATTAGCATTTACGGCAGTGGCCATGGCTGTAGGCACCATGATCACTTGTTGTGCTAGGCCTGAGAACAAGGAAACAGAAGAGAAAATTGCACCAACAGTTCTGTCAGGACTGATACGGTGTAGCACCAAAAACGAAACCATCGAGCAAATACTTGGTAGGTAGAGTGCAATGCTCACAAACATTACCATAAGATACTGAAAATTCATTACTGATGACATTTCATTAGATCTGAGTTCAGCTAATTTGGCATAGTAAGGACTTTCCCGCCCATAAAACTTAATCATCTTGATAGAATTCAAAACTTCTCGAACCAAAGAAACTCTGGCGTCAGTATATTTGGTGGCTTTATCTCTGAAATCAAACAACATGGGGGATAATCCACCAACAATTCCACTAACAACGATAAACAATCCAATACCGACTAATGCTGAAACACCAATATTAACAATTAATAAAGCAATAATTATAATTAACGGAATAGGGAAGGTTAATAAGAATGGCAGGAACCCAACAGCCATGTCAATTCTTGCCAAATCAGCACCCATTATTGAAGTTATTTTACCTTGAGAAAATGTTTGACGTCCTTTAATACTTAAGTTAAATGTTTTATCTAATAAAAGTTTACTAAGAATAGCCTTAACTTGAACACCACAAGTCATCGCATTATTAAAAAAATGATTAATCATAAATCCACCAAATAATATTAAAAAAGATAAACCCAAAGCATAACCAACACCCTGTTTTATAGAATATTCAGGTTTAATAGTTACTTTCTCAACAAAATTAATCAATGCTCTACTTAGTAATGGAGTTAATGCAGTTGATATATCATACCCTGCTTTAAATATCACTGATGATACATATCTCCATTTTAAAGTCTTAAATAAAGCGATTGAAATAGTATGATCATTATATGATGCTTCTCTAATTTCATCTTCTGTCATAGATGGATTCTTTTTTAGTGCATTGCTTACGTTCTTATCAATTCCAGATTTTAAGTTATCCATAAACTTCTGATACATATCCTCAACAGACATATCCTTCTTAACCAACCATAAATCATCACTTGTAAGTGTACGCTTATATCCAATATTTAGCAAAGGAATTGCCCACCAAAAACATATATACTTGAATACATGACGGATAGTTCGTGGGCATGGTTTCTTCTCCTCCTCTGTAGGAACGGCAGGAACCTTCTTATTCCACAACAATAGTGTGAGTAATCGCTTCTGCAAGACATAACTGGTAACTGATTCCTTTTCTGGGTCACTATTCATGTTGCAAAATCTAGCTGAAGTTCTCCATCAGAATGGTTATTTCGACCACTTTATAAAGCTAATCGGAAAGTTGTGCCAGAACCAGCATCAAAAGTAGCCAGAAGCATGGAGAGAAGCAAGGGATATGCACTGTGCCCTAGCGTGTACTGTAATTCCCAATATAGATGATATCCTCTAAAGTCCGCTCCGCAACTCCTCCATACCGTCTTACACCCGCAAAAAGGCGCTACTAATCCGCTCTCGCCCGCTTAAAGACCGCTAGTTCCATACAAATATGCCCGCCCATTCCGACAGTGCGGATATATTATCGCCGTTTGGTTACACCCAAGGAAGGGATGCAGCTACAGTCATACAAGAAGAGAAAAATTAGCATTAAGAAGAATGTGCTTCATATATACTAGTAGAAAAAGTTTTAGCTGTTTTAACAAGGTCCCATTGAGCACCATCTTGACTGAACTCTAACTCAATATCTGATACTAATGCTGAAGCACCAACATCAGAGTTAACATTAAATTTAGTTTGAATACCACGTTTTGATTCATGAGCAACTCCATTAGTAAAGAATCTTGCAACAATCATTTCTTCAGGTTTAGCAATTGATAATACTAATGGTTCAGTATATTGCCATAAAATACGACGTTTTTCACGACTAAATGTACCAGAAGGTCTCAGCATTGCCAGAGTAATTTCAACACCTTCTTCTAAAGAAACACTTAAAACAAAGTTCAGTAAACTTACACTATTATTATCACCTAATTTACTCAATACTTTTTCACTAAGTTTAACTCCAATCATACAACTTGCTTGATGTGGCTCATATCTCCATACTGGAATAATAGTAATTGGAGCATCTCCAGAAGCAACAAGATATTTCATTCCACCCAACATTCTACTACTAATTTGAGCAGCATTTAATTTAAAAGTATCTTTATCTTGTACAACAGCTTCAAGAATAGCCTTATTTGGAATAAGTTTACTAATAGCTCCTTCATTATCTTTAAGTCTAAGGAATGCTCTTGTTGGTAATACACCCATTGGTGCCTTATAATAAGTCATAGCAATTTCACCAATAACTTGATAAGTTTCAGTTTGACTATCTTTAATAGTTGCCTTTACCAGCTCTGAGATACTAGCATTAAGGCCAGTTTCCTTAAGATCAGGATGAACAAATTTATTAGATTTCAGTAATGACACTGAACTTCCAGTATTTGATAAGCTCATTCCGACATCTTTACGAGCAGCTTCATTAACAGAATGACTAGCATTCTTTGGTAATGGAGGAAGATCAGCAGAATGTGATTCATTAATAGTTGATACTCTTTTTCCTTGATCCATAATAGCAGCTGTAGTTAAATTAGTAAAAAGTGTAGACTTAATGTCTTTACGATCTTTTTTAACTGGTTCAGGAACAGTTTCAACAGTTTTTCTAGTTGGTGGAGGTGGCGGTGGAGCTACACCTCTGGTACCATTAGTTGGTGCCATAACTGCTGTAGCAGGACCACCATAAACAGGTGGTGCTTGAGAAGGCTCAGCCACTGGTTCAGGAACTTTTTCAATAGGGGCAATAACTGGTTCAGATACTGGTTCAAGTGGTTCTGGAACTTCTGCTGGCTCAGCGGATTTAGATCCAGAAGATTCTTCAATAGGTTCATCTTTTGAGGTACCTTTCCAGCTTTCACGAGGTTCTAATGGTTTCTGCATTGTCTTGCCAAGGTCAGCAGCATCGTCAACAACTGACTCTAATTCGTGTTTCTTCTTATTCTTCCGTCTACCACCAAATAAAGTACCCATTCTAGATCTAATACCACTCTTACGACGCTCGGTAGTCTGACTACCAATTGTCAGAGGGTTCAGTTTCTGTGGGTGTAAAATTGGAGCAGCCCACTCGTGGCTACCATTGGTGTGGCTGTGGCCGAACCCGCTGGCTTTCAGAGCAACAGTCTTCGGTGTACCCGCAACTGGGACTGGAGAGGAGTCATGAGCTGCTGGAGGAGGTGGAAGAGCCGAAATTGGGTCCTCATCAACTGAACGGCCAACCGCCAGACGCGCAAAACGCATAATTTCATGATCAGGGTCAAACAGTACCAAGGACTCAAATAATTTCTCATTATGCTTTAAATCATCATTAACTCTCCCGTTTAATCCACTCTGAAACCCAAGAATAACATCTTTTAAAAATAATAAACGATTATATTCAAAAGTTTCAAATTTTTCACTTACTTCTGGTGATATTTTATCCCAATCCAGATTAGCGGGATCCTCGGCAGTTTCTCTTAAATCAATTAATTCTTGTAACATTCCAGAATATTTTTTATTTCTATTAATATCAAAACATTTCTTTAATGGACTAATTAACAGTTTTTCCATATTATTACAAAACTTTTCAGTAACTCTTACTTCTTCTTTAATATCACCAATAACAGCTTTCCAAACTCCGTCAAAATCACCTAAATGATCCTCACCTAAGCTAGTAGCACCGCCAAACTTTCCCTCGCCCTTTGACTCCTTGGCTACATACTGCTCAACAGACTCGTTAAGTCTAGCACCCTTAGACTCAACAATCTTGCGAAGTTTGCTAGCATAATGACGATTAATCATCATATAGTCAAATAAAAACAGACCAATTTGGTTGTTAAGACCTTTAGCCTCTAATAAACGCAGATGATAAACACCAGCGGCCTCCGCCGGTGTCTTCTCTACTAAAACAGTAGACGCAAATACAGCTCGCTCTTCACTAGCCATTTCCGTACACTCCGTATGTCGTACAGTCTCCACCTGGCTTTTTCGCGTCCTTACTTCCAATCACCTGACGCACTAGCGCGGCCTCCCACGTGATGTTGGTCGACGATCCGGGCGCTAAAGCTAACCAACTCCAAAATGGTCCACAACGCTCCTATGGATCTGAACAGCGCACCATAGCGTCCTCGGTATAGCGACGCCGCGGGCTGCTGAAAAATCCTGCGGAGTTCCGCCTATGTACGGCTTGTCTGAGACACCGTAAGTCCGCAGAACACAAAGACGGCGGCCCAAGTCCCACAGATCTCAGCGCAACCACCACCGTATGTCTCGCGATGTCGTACCCAGTCGCACCGCCGCCGCCCCGTGACCACGCACCGTCCCGTAGACGTCGACATACCCGCGCTCGTCCCCTGGTCGCCTCCCTACAAGGTACTCAAAGTGACAGCTTTGTGTACGTCGCTACAGGGTCTCGGCGGTGTCCGGATGTGTGCGCGGTGTACGGTTTACCTTGCGCGGTGTACGGCTGTGTCCTGTGTGGTGTACGGCTGTGTGGAGTGACGGGATGAGATGATGGGACGTTTCTGGGGGTACCATCTGTTTCGCTGAAGGTTGGGTGCTGGGATGGTGGTGCTTCTGTTTGATGTGATAGAGCTTGTTTTGAGTCACGTTGACGGGGTCCAGTTGTGCTACTGGCAGAACGGGTTGCGGGGCACAGTTCTAGGCAGGCTTGTGGGCCGCCAGCTCTTACGGTGGTTGAAGACGGGGGACCACCAAATGGGGTACTTGATATGGCTGCTGGACGGTGACGCTCGCGCTGTTACGGCTCCTTCTGGCGATAAGTACAGTTTGCTGAATCTGGTTCAGCTTGGTTTTGGCGGATCTGTTGGCGATGTTGTTTATGATAGCTTGTATAGCTCGCTTAGGGAATCGTTTGAGAGTGGAGATGTTGGATGGGAGGTTATCAAGTGTTCTGAGATAGAGCCATATGTGGTTAACAGACTAGAATATTTTCTGGATTGTCTGATAGAGCAAGCTGAGCAGCTTTTATCTGAATGGGGAAGTTTGCACGAGTTTGGTGCTGACATTGGCTTAGAGGGACTCCTCAAGCTTACTCCGCCGGTTGGGGTAATCGAGGATGTTGAAGTTCAGCGGAAAATTTCACTGGACGAGTTTGTTGAGTTGGTTAACTGGTGTACGGAGTACGGCGTTAGCGGAGTATCTGTCAAGACTGATGCACAGTTTTATTTTCTGGAGATTATGCATAGGTTCAATCTGTTTGAGTTAAAGAGACTTCGTGTGGAGCTTGACTACGATTGTAGTAAATTTGTTATTATTCCAGATGGATTAAAGTGTCTTGAAGAGTTACTGATAACGAGTGAAGGAGGAGAATATTTAGATTTTAGAAATTTTGAGAGATGGGGAGAGATGCCAAAGCTTAAAAGGTTTAAACTACCTTTACTCGAGCACGGAGTACGTGAACTGTGTGCGATAAGTCAGTTTAAACTGATTGAAATTCTTGAAGTTAGTGGAGGTATCGATGAATTTAACTTTAATGAGAAACTTAGAGAGTTGAGATGTCCTCAAACTGATATGTTTCATTTCCCTGAAGTTAGCTCACCTTTACTATTCCTTGAGTATATCAATATTAATAATATTGTTGGTACTGTTGATTTTGATAAATTTCCTAGTCTTAAGTATATTGAAATTACGGCTAAAGGAAAAGATGGTTTTGCTAAGGGTAGTCCTGCCTCTACTACAACTTTTCTTCTGATTGACAATTTGATCTTTAACGATAATCGCGCTCTGTTCGACTTGCCCAACTGTACGAGAATGCGCTTGATCGCGTCTGGGCTAAATGAAACAGTAAAGTTCAACGCTCCAAAGTTGCAAACACTCGAGCTAAGATCATGTAATATTAGCAATATAGACTGGATAAGTTCGTCGCCGGATTTGGCTAAAGTTTTAATACTGCTGTATGGCAGAGAATATCCAATACCTGATTTCTCTAAAATGCCTAATCTTGTTGATTTAGTTATTGCAATTGGTACAGAGAATGTTCCTGAGTTTGCACATTTAAAACAATTGAAAAAATTATCTATAATACAATCTCCAAATTCACTTGAGGCTCTATATGGTCTTGAGACCTTACAAAATCTTGAAGAGGTTAATGTTGATGGTACTCAAATTACTACTGTTCCAACGGTTGAAGGTGTCAAAGTAGAGACATCCCCTCCTCATAGATTGATTCGAAACTGGGCTAAGGATCAGCAAGTAAATCGTCCCTTTTGGTATAGATTAAGAAAAATGTTTGAAAGTTAATCAAAGTACTTACATATATATTTGAATATTCATTATAACCATTAAAAACTACTTACAAACTCTTGATATGACCAAATTTAACTTCTGGAATATTAGTAACATCAAGTTGACGGAGTGATGTCATCACTGGAGCAATATATCCATATTTTGAACTATTTCCATCAATTAAAACTCTAACTTGATTTAAATCTTTTGAATATTTACTGTAAACTTTAACTAATTTTGCATAAACTGAAACTCTCTCTGGGAACACTGATGCAATTGTAGCGTCCCTTAAAGCTGCCCAATCCGCATTGTGGATAAATTGAGCACCCTGATAATCACTAAATGAAATTAATTGAACCCATTTATCAATGATCTCGGCTTCGCTAACTGAAATGCATCCTAACGCTTTTAATGCAACTCTGTAGGCAACTTGAGTCTTCTTAACTTGGAACTGATCATAATAATTAAGTATCATGTTGATAATCTGAGCATCTTGCCAGACAACACATTTAGTCATTGCGATATTTAAAAATGGCTCATCTAACGGTTTGATATTTGCGTAAACTTGTAAAATATCATTGAACTTATTGAAACCTTCAGCTGGTGATGATTTATAACACTCAAAAAAGATCAGCAAGAATAATTCATTTAATGACAGACTTACACCCTTAGTGACTTTTGTGCCATAATTGTTCCAACATTTAACCCAAATATCAATAACACGATCTAAATCTCCAGTCTGATCCCAGGTATTTTGAATAAACTTTTTAACATATGGTACTTGAAGATCAACTTTATATGGCATCTCATTATGAAGTGCTTTCTCAAAAAATGCATTTGCAACATTTAAATCTGATGATTCACCAATAAAACTTAAATGAGTCTCTGTAAGATAACCAAATTTTTTAATCTGTGAACCACTGCATAACTCTTCAAATGATTTTAAAGCAAAATTAATCTCATTAGCTAATAAACTTGCACGGATCATTCCAACAGCTAAATTTGGATGATAAAAATTAATTTGAGCCTTAGATTGTTCAAATAATGCTTTAACTTCATCAAACAGACGTCCACTTTCAAGCATTAATGGTAATACAACACCAACAACTCTTGGATCAAGAAATACTTTAGCACTCTTAGATTTGCGACAGTTTTCCCAAATTTCATAAGCTTCTCCATTAAATTGTAACTCTTTAAATGACGTAATTAAATGCATAGCACCATATTCATTAACCGTAACAACACCATCAATAATATCACGAGAAATTCTTCTAAGTGATACACTAATGAATTCAATCATATCGCGATGAAAGTTCCGTGCATCAAAATCTGGCTTTTTATCTAATTTAAGACTTTGGCGACGATTCTGACGTAATCCAGTATGTAATAAATAAACTAATTTTGCAACTCTCTCAGCGTTAAAATCAGCTGTTTGACTTAATCTTTCATATAATTCCATAGATTTCCGTACCAGAGCCCAAAACTCATCAGATTTGGCAACTTGGACATTAACACAGTCCTCAAACGCCATTAACTCATGGTAAAATGGATGGTCGCGGTGCGGTAAATCAAACTGAACTCTCGTCCGACGATTTCCGTCTCTTTTAAACCCATTCTGGTTACGACCATAGCTATTATTAGCCTTTAATGACGGACCACTAGTACTAGGCTTTAAAAGATCTCCTTCAAGACTATTAAGATTTAAACGACGTGCTCCAAAATTACGTCCTGCTCCACCCGCTACTTGTCCAGCAACTTTTCCCTTGGCGCTCGCTATACCAGGTCCTGCTATAATCCTAAACATTTTTTTAAATAATTCTCGGTTACTTATAATGCCGCCCCCCCATCTTTTATATCATCATTTTTTTAAGAGAATACAGGGCGGGGCATCTACCCCTCACACCCACACATCCAGCATCACGGACAGTCGGCCGGCTACCAGTGCCGATAATCAAGTAGCAATAAATCAAAAATCTGTTCACAATAGTTTGTTTGTTTTTAATGGTTTTCGATACTAATAATATATAATATAACTGTAGGCCGAAATCTCCCGAAATTTCCCGAAATTTCCCTGGATTTGGGCTATATCTTGTAGAAGATCGAGGCTTGGAGGCCGCGCGGCCTCGACTAATTCTGTTTGAGACGTTTTTCTAGCTTCTCAAACTCTGACATGGCCACCTCTTCCTCAGGATCAAACACTTGCTTGACACCCGTGACTTCAGGTATAAAATAAGTCAACATTCCCTCAATTCCATTCTTTAAAGTTGTTTCACTCATTGAGCAAGAAGTACAAGCTCCTGTAAGTTTCACAAAAACAATTCCCTCATTAAAGTTAAACCCTCTAAATTCCATATTACCGCCATCTTCTTGAATATTAGGTAAAATCCGGTCACAAATCAAGTTGTAAATATCTTCATATAACTCACGCTCCTCTGGAGTCCGCGGTAATCGCGCGTCCTCGTAAATCCGCATGCTCAATAGCTCGCTGTCGTCGTTGTCAGCACCTCTGGCCATCCCAGAAACTCCCTGGCTGGTCTCAACCAGAACTGGCCGGATGTGGTCGCCGCCCTCCTGAGCCACCACCGAATAAAACCGGCCTCGAGGTGCTACAGCACGTGCAAGTACCCCGGCCAGCATCGCACTGAACCGCCGCACCCCCTGTCGACGTACACCCCCGCTGGTTAACCGTAAAACACTGTTCATCGCCGTTCTGCTCATCTTTATCCGCCCCTCCGCAATCACTCAGCCAAAATTTATCTCATCTCGCGGTCACGTGCCGCTGACTAATCCGGGTCCGAGGACGGGGCGCGGCGGCCGACCATCGGAGGCCGTTGGTCTACAATGTAGTAATAGTGCTAGGACGTTGAAATTAATTTGAGAGTTTGTTTCTTTATTGCAATTACTTTGAGAGCTTCTTCTTCTTTGCTGCCAAGTTACTTGCACGGTCAGCTTTTTGTTTGTTACTGTACTCCATCTTCTTATATAACTTTCTTTGTTTGTTAGACATCATAATCTTCTTCATTTCCTTCTCTTCGGCCTCTTCGTCATGCTGAGCCTTACGCTTGCGAGGTTTGGCCTTTGGAGCGTCGGCAGAACGTTCACCGCGGGCCTCCATCTCCAACTCGCGCTGGGCTTCGGTCTCCTCGTCCTCGTCCTCGTCCTCATCCTCACCCTCATCCTCCTCGGCGCCGTCGACATCCTCGGCATCCTCTTCGACCTCGTCAGCTTCCTCTCCGTCGGCGTCGGCTTCCTTGACCTTGGCATTTGGATCGTAGCTTCCGGCATCACCCCATGGGGACAAATGTGGAGGTAAAGTCTCGCCTGGTGCGTAGTCGCTGACTGACACTAACTCGCCGCGGTTAACACAGTCGAAAATCCACTGCGGCTGGATATAAGTCCGACCAACAACTCTCTCGATCTTTCCAGGACGGTCAGTGATGTGGTGGGTAATAGCTGAGAGGTCCACGGTATCGTCAACCACAAGCTCAGATATAGCACGACCTCCAAATGAGAGAATAACGAACTCTACGAGTTCAAAGTCAACTTCACGGCCCACAAAGAAAACCATACCATTGAAAATACCTTCGCCAGCAGCTACAGGCTGGGCCAACTCGTCAGCGTTCTTACCTCGAGTCTCGAAAGAGTCCAAGTCTTCAGGCTCAGAGGTTTCACCAACATCAATAGAGCTCAAATCAAGCTTGCGCGCAGCGACACCATCACCAGAGACAGCTGAAACTGGCCCTTCGCTAGCGACGGCTGGTAAAGTCTCAGTGGTAGTAGACGACGACGATAAGACGAACGTAGATAAACCAGTTAAGGATTTGCTCTTGACAGTATCTAACTTTGGTGGATAAACTAAGCCACTATCTTTGTACATCTTATACAAGACAAATCCTACTAAAGTGATATAAAGTTCAAGGAAAGTTTGCATAACTCTAAAATCAACATCTGATGGAATTGCTTGAGGAAATTTATAAGGTGATAACCAAATAACTTCATGACCATGAACTTTACCACTATAATAAACACCTTTAATAGAAATAAATACTTTACTTAATGATTTATTATTACAAATAATTGCTTGCCATTGTCTACTTAATTCTTGACATTTTCTAATAACATCACTTTGAACTTTATCAGCTGTAACTGGCATTTGAGAAAATAAAAATATCATATTAAGTGCATCATCTAAATCTCTAACAGCATCAACAAATGTTGGATATCTTTCTCTTAAAACATGATCTAACTGATACTGTGGTTTATAACTTTCTAATCTTTTAGCATCACCAATTTCACCCTTAGATAAAGCTTTATTAAGTTTCTTAGCAAAAGTTTTTTGTTCTCTAAGTTTGACTAATATTGGTTCATGTAATAAATATTGAATATCTTTAGTATAATAGAAAGTAACTGGCTTTGTGGAACCCTTGTTTGCCTTCTTCTTGTTTCTTGGTTCTCTTGGATAAATACCCTTAAAAATACAAAGACGACGGAAGTCCGCTAAAGACACCTGAAGCTTCTTAACCGCCTGTGTCCGCGTCACAAAATTCTTAGCATTACCGCTAGTACCCTTCTTCTTTATCTGACCCATACTGCCCTAAAAAAAAATTTTCAAAAATTTTCACATCGCATCGCGAGGGTTGGGAGCGCGGGCGTGGCGGTGCTGTGGCGGTGCTGTG
>JAJLYT010000075.1:0-41971 GCA_030571755.1 Saccharomycopsis olivae (nom. inval.) | reverse complement strand
ATCAATGGAATATATATATATATATGTATGTATCTACAATATACGAGATTTTATTACAGATTCATTTATAGAAATTTATAAACCAGCCAAAAGGTTGCGCAGGTTGATAACCCCTCAGAAATTCACAATTTTTGGGTGGAGGAAACTGCAGAGCTTTTCCCGATTTGGTCGGCAAAAATTGAGAACCGAGGGTGCATAAGTGACTCTTATTATCATTTGGAAGAAAGTAGGAGTCTACTAGAATGCTCTAGAGCACTTTTATTACAGATCGTAGTATTATTAGAGGTAACTCATTTAAAGTATTTTCTAAATTTATGTTCTTCTTATTCTTATTCAATTTTGTATTATTAGGACATATTGGAGAATTACATGTTGAAGTTCCATTCATTAGTTTAGGACAATATGCTACTGCATTCTATTTTAGTTACTTTATTATTATTGTACCTGTAACTTCTACTTTAGAAAATATTTTATTTGTGACTTCAAGTAAATCAAAATTATCTAATTCTTCGAATTAAAGCTAAAAATTTAAAATCTAGTAGTTATATTAATAAAGGATTATTTTTTGGTTTAGTTAGTGATAACTTATTTCATAATATATATTTATTTTTTTAAGAAATATTTACAGGAGAAAATATATTAGAAATTGCGCGTAATATGAGTGTTCTGGGCGTACCAAAAATTCTTTTTTAAGCACTACTGTACAATTACGACAAATTTTAAATAGTGAATATAATGTATTATTGTATTACTACTAGTATACTTACATATTAAATTAAACTTAAAACAAAATTATCAAGGATACGTTTGTATGATTTTGATTTTTTCACACTAATAAGGATTTACGTCCAAATGTATCCTCAAAAAAAACCCTGTTGGACATAATACACGCACACACATACTCACTCACATATATAGATAAATAATTTTATTGCAGAAACCTGGTTGATCATTGGCGCAGGAAAAATTTTTAAAATTTAGAATTACATATTGCCTTGGATTACTATTATAGGTTAATTGATTACGTCTAGTTAGGCATCAAATACTTCAAACATAACAATCAAGTCTCAGATGTCAGATACTTAAATCAGTTACTAATTACTCTTAAAAGGGCTATGTTTATAACTTATATGTCTCTAAATAGTAACTACTGAAACAAAATTTAATTATTTAAGAAAAAATAAAAATAAAAATAAAAAAATAAAAATAAAAAAATGTTATATATCTTTATCTGTCTATCTTTCAGTGCCGTATGCGACTATTATGCGAGTACCTGAAATCCCAGGTTACTGTCTGTCTTGAAGTCTAGACCTCTCAATCCCCCTCATTTTATGTATATCTATATAAGGCCCTAATTAGTGTCAAGTAGCCGGGTAAGAATAAATCATGAAGGCTGAGTTGTCTAATTTTAGTTTATATTCGGTACCATAACTGTGGCGCGAATATAGAGATCTGCAATTTCGGAGTTTGGACCAAGATAGTGTATTATGCCCCGCTAACCCCCCACAAATATAATAATTTTAAGTTTTTTATTTATTTCTTTAATGTGAATCTTAATATTTTATCTTGTTTGACTTACAGCGGTTAAATAATTAGATTTATAAGGTACTTAATTCTTACTATTATTACCTTTATTGTATTTTAATTAGTTTTGGTTTTTAAGACTTATTAACCCTGTTAGTCCCCCCCCAATTTCAAATTTCAAATTTCATCGGGGATTGAAAATTTTTATAGAGACAAATAGATCAACTATTACGTAACTTCTTATCTATTATTTACGATTATTACTAAAAGTGGTTACACATGCGAAGATCGTAAATGTAGCATTACAGCATCGTTACAGTTTTTGAAAAGTTTACTAAAAGTGACGTTTAAAAAATTAATCAAACAATATGCATGCGATAAAAGACCCTATATGGAAAGTAAGTGTACTTATAGTATTTTTGAAGTGTATAATACTCCGGTTGTAACAGCCGTGTTCTGTCCTTAGCAGCGTAGCTACGTTCCGTTTAATGTCCGCCTTTACTGCCGTTTTTACTGCCGAACATGCTACCACCGTCCTCTGCCATAAACAGTCTGTTCAACCAGTTCACCCAAATGCTCACAATAATGATAGCAAAAAGATCTGAAAATGCGAATATAACATCTATAGTGTTTCTATAAGCAGATGCTATCGCGTGTGCGATAGCTCGTCCTGTGCTGGTGGGTATTCTTTTACTATGATGTGTGCGGGCCAACCGTCCTGCGGCTCATTGCATGCGGAGCATGAGGAGTAAAGGTGATTATAAATACTTTAGACAATTTTGTTTGGTATATAATGTTCCGAGAATCTCTATTTTGAGACTAATATGCTTTCTAATAAATTAACATCAAAAGAAATGGAGCTTGGGTCATTCAATGGTGATGAGTTCTCACAGGAACTCAAGAACGAGATAGATAATGAGGATAATACTGAACAAGAAGTTAGTGAATTACCTGATAGAAAACAGTATATGATTTCTTTTAAAGGTAAAGATGATCCACTTCATCCTTATAATATGTCATTAACTAAAAAAATTATATTATGTGGAATATCTGGATTAATTGCATTTTCTGTATCAATGGGATCAGCTACATTTGCTGCTGCTGGTCCAGTAATAGAAACAAAATATCATGTTGGATCAACAGTAACTTCTCTTGGTACTTCATTATTTGTTTTCGGTTTTGCTTCAGGTCCAATAATATGGGGTCCTTGTTCAGAAATCTTTGGTCGTAAACCTGTATTTGTTATAACAACATTTGGATATGTTTGTTTTACTTTTGCAACTGGAACTTCTAAAGATATTCAGTCTATTATGATTTGTAGATTTTTTCAGGGATTTATTGGTGCTGCTCCATTAGTTGTATCACCAGCTTCTACAGCTGATTTATTTGATATTAAATTTAGAGGTTTAGCTACAACTATATTCATTTTAGTTTTATTTGCAGGTCCAATGTTTGCTCCTATTATTTCCCAGTTTATTATGAGAAATCCTAATATGGGTTGGAGATGGACACAATATATATCAGGTATACTTGCAAGTGTATCGTTAATTTTATTAATATTTGGTTTTGAAGAAACTCATGCTCCTACTATTTTAGTAAAGAAAGCTAAAATGTTAAGAGAATCGACAGGTAACTGGGGCTATTATGCTCCACAAGAAGAACGATCTTTAAGTGCAAAAAATATCTTTAAAAATAATATTTCTAGACCTTTAAAGATGTTATTTACTGAACCAATATTATTTGTTATTACTTTATATAATGCTTTCATTTATGGTATTATGTATTTATTTTTAATTGCAATACCGATTATATTCTCTGGGAATTATAAGATGGGTCTTGGTGTTGCTGAATTACCATATTTAGCTATGTTTATCGGAGGACTTATAGGAGCAGTAATTAGCGCATTCTTTGATCAAAGATTCAATAAAATTGTCTCAATTGATGGCGATAAAGCTGTTCCAGAGGAAAGATTGCCTCCTATGATGGTAGGCTCAATATGTCTTGCTGGAGGCTTATTTTGGATGAGTTGGACTGGAGACTTCCCTCACAAGATTCACTGGATAGTTCCCACTCTTGGGGCTGTGCCTATAGGAATAGGATTTGTAACCATCTTTTTGCCATCTTTTAATTATATAATTGACTGTTATTTGGTTTACGCTGCCTCAGCCCTAGCAGGAAATGCTTTCTTGCGTTCTGCATTTGGTGGAGCATTTCCATTGTTTGCAAAGCAAATGTTTGATAACTTAGGAGTTAGATGGGCTGGTACAATCTTAGGTGCAATTGCCGCTCTTTTAATCCCTGTTCCTTTTCTATTTTATAAATATGGAAAGTTTATTAGATCAAAATCTAAGTTTATAGAAGTCTAGAAGTCTAGCAGTATATGCAGAGCTGTACATCCTCAACTGTAATACAACAACGCACACCAATCATAAATCCAAGGTCGCTGTATAACGTTAAATTTCTTACGCTTATTTGCCATTTTATAAGGAAATTATGCTTACTAATATAAATATATTTTGGCTCTTGTGGAATAAGAACTACAATGTACGCACCATACTGCATGTTGTCCGTCAAGTGCCCTGGAACTCCTCGGAAGTATATATATTGCGGGATGCCCATCGACTTTTGATTCGAAACTGCAATAACTCAGTGCGACCACTTAACTTTGGCGATTTATCTAGGAGACTGGGAAGTCTTTGGTATTGAATCTCCTGGCAGTGCGTACATTTCTGGCAATACTCCCAAGAACAGAGCATGGGAATAACGCCTGCGAACAGTCCGGGGGAATCTGGCAAGAGGATGATAGCGGTACCTGTTTGCACCTTTTGCAAAAAAAGAAAGACAAAGTGTGATAGGAAGTTCCCCTGTTCTACATGTGTCAAGTTTCGCAATCCGGATTGTGTATATTCAAATTCTGGTAAGAAGAGGACAAGAAGAACCAAGCTTGAGATGCAGCGTTCCTCGACTATGGATGGTGTACCTGTGAAGGTGAGCGTGGAGCAGGAGCTTGAACTATTGAAGCAGAAGTTACATGATTTAGAGAAGCATATACATTTTAATGCACAAAATGATAATTCTCCCGCTTTAGAGAAATCTGATACAGCATCTTCAAAAACATCTGGCGATTCCTTTTTCGATGAGCCGTTTGTGACCTTGTTGGCGAAGGTTGAGGATGAGAACATTGATCTATACGAGGGCAATTCCTCTTTGTATGAATATGAACCATTTAAGAGAAGGAATTTTGGATTGCTCTCTTGGAAATCTTTACTTTTAGCTGATTCTTCATTAAATTTGGTATGGGATTATGTTTATACTAGAGTTCGTGCTTTTAGAGACTCTGGTGCAGAATTTCCTCTAAAAGATGCAAAGGTAGCCAGCTTATTAGATGATAGCGCACAAGCTTTTAAAGACTCGGTTAAATCATCCAATAAACATTCTGGTAAGCTTGATATTCAACATGTTAAGGACAGAGTGTCTCATAAAGCGAAAAGTATAGGAATGTCAAGTTTGGACAAGACGATGGAAACAAAATTAGAGCTTCTTACCAAGGTCGAGTTAGTACTACCTATTAAATGTGTAACTTGGGAGTTTATTGATAAATTTTTCTCAAAACTATATGCACTTTTCCCATTTCTTGATGAAGAAGATTTTAGAAGTAATATGATTAGGCTAATTGGAAAAAGAGAAGAGAATCAAAATGAGCAAATTAATATTGAAATTGAGCATAAAAATGATTTTGCTCATTTGGGTATACTTTTAATAATTATACGTCTTGGATATTTGACTTTATTTTCAGTGTTTGATAATAAGTATGAACAGTATTTAAATTCTAATAATCCTGATCCAAAGATTCAACATTTAAAGTATTTAATGAATAACCCTGTCAGTGTTGAAGCGTTTGATGTTTCTCAAGAATGTTTAAAACAATTTGAGCTCATGGGTGCTATAAATATGACAATATTTCAATTGGCTCTTTATGTGAGAATTTACCGGATTTATGGTCCTGAATATGGTGAAGGTTCAGATGATGGGAACTCTCAAGTTTTTGCAGCGATTTTGTTTCAATTGGCTTACTCATTAGGATTACATATTGAGCCCAACGAAACAGGCTCAGAGAAAAGTGAGAAAGAGAACAACTTGGGAAGAAAAATATGGTATGGCTTATTAATGATGGATTTAGATCAATCTTTGGAGAGCGGGGACCCTTTAAATGCCAATAAGTTTTCGTTTAATACTAAACTACCGTATTACAAACCAGGTAACTCTAATCTACTTGACGAAGAACGGGAGAAAACAGTTGAAGAATGCTTCCAATTCTTAAGACGTACATATTTCCCAGTTGTACAGTTACTTACTAATGTTTTAAGCTTTAGATCGCAAAGTACCATTTCAAATATTTGCAAACAAATCAATTTTATTAAAAAAGAAGTTTTGGGCTCTAACGGAATTCTTGAAACCTTCAAACGATCAATATCTCGTAATGTTAATGAGAAAATCGTGAATACATTTAGATATAAGTTAGAACTTCAGATAAGCTATTTCTTTTGTTCTTTATACTTCTATCTATTCAATTTACTTGAAAAAAAGGGTAATTATAAACTTTCATATTACTATCTTATAAAACTTTTTGATAAGTTACTATTAGTGTTGTTCCCTTTTTATCATGCTATATCACAGAAGAAACATGGATTGGAACCTAGTGTTGATTTTGTTTTAATTCCTGGAGTTGAACTGACAATTCATAAAACTCTTTTATTTTTCCTTTCAATAATTATCAGGATAAAAGTCTCATTGATAAATAAAGAAAGGTCAGAGAATCATTTGCAAAAATTGAGAGAGGATTCAAAGTATAGTGAAAATTACACTAAATTGAGAGAGTTATTTGATTTGATGTTTTCAGTCTCACAAGATTTGTTAAAGATTATCTCTCAGTATAGTAATCGATACTATTATGCATGGATTATTGCTAGACTACATAAATATTTCTTATGTTCTGCAAAGAGTCATACTTTTGAGCAAAAGGTACTGCAAAATCATCCATCATGTATCATTTTAGATAAGACTGAATATGTGGAAGAATTGATTGATATAGTAAAACGCTCAACTAAGTTTCTTGAATCAAATGATCCAGTAAGTTCAGATCTTTTGAATTCCAGTGAATCTTTCTTGCCGCCAAAACAATCGCCACACTCTTTACTGACTGCAGAAGACATGAATTATGAATTTGACTCAAATCTGGGGCTAGCCTATGGGGAGGGAACTGATCAGAGTTCAGCTGGAGGTGGGCTATACGACCAGAATCTTTTTGAAATTGACGATGCAGAGATTGATTCTATTTGGCTACATTTAAGATCTCTTCGAGAAAAAGGAAATATAGATAATGATAATTTGGATCAATTCTTTAGCGATCAGTACGATAATTTGATATCTACTAAGCCAACAATAGATGAAAATGAATTTATAAATTCATACGTTTTAGACGAGATATTCAAAGATGTATCTAGATAACAAAAATCGTCATCAATACAATAACGAAACAGTAATTATGAAGGTAATATATAATTTGTAGATTTCAGCTACTCTTCTCTCTATATATATACATACATACATGTCTAGGACCCCCGCCCCATATTTACCCCGACCTGTCTGCATCGGTGCTATTACCCTGACTGCTCATAGAAGGTTACGTGATGATATATTAGATAGATTTATACGGGGGGGGATATTAAGGCCATGACCGAATCTGCTACTAAAGACCAAGAAAAATGGCCAATTGTTGCTGGTGCTTTAGCTATAGACCCGTACCTTGAGCCATATGCTCAAGTGTTAACAGATCGTCGAGAGCATGCTAATCTGTGGCTTGCACTGATGGATGAGCATGATGGAGGTATCCTTGAATTTGCTAACTCTTATAAGACTTATGGACTTCATGCGCATCCTGATAAATCAATTACTTATACTGAATGGGTACCTGATATTGAATCAGCGGCATTATTTGGAGATTTTAATGATTGGAATCCTACTTCTCATATGATGAAAAGTAACCATGATGGGACATTTACAATTAAGCTAGAACCTACTGATAGTGGTGATTATGCAATTCCTCATGATTCAAGAGTTAAAATAAGAATTACTCTTAAAGATGGTAGTACTCTTGATCGTTTACCAGCATGTATTACTAGAGCTACTCAACCTCCAAAGAATGAAACTATTGATGTTAATGTATATCAAGCAAGATTTTGGAATCCACCATCACCATATCAATTTAAAAATCCTAGACCTCATGTTGATTCTGATTTAAGAATTTATGAATGTCATGTTGGAATTTCTACACCTGATCCAAAAATTGGTTCTTATAAAGAATTTACTAAGAATGTTTTACCTATTATTAAAGATCTTAATTATAATGCTATTCAGTTAATGGCTATTATGGAACACGCTTATTATGCATCATTTGGTTATCAAATAACTAATTTCTTTGCTATTAGTTCTCGTTATGGTACTCCAGAGGATCTTAAAGAATTAATTGATACTGCTCATGAGTATGGAATTGTTGTCTTTTTAGATATGGTTCATTCACATGCTTCTAAGAATGATAAAGATGGTTTAAATTTATTTAATGGAACAAATTATCAATATTTTCATGATGGACCTAAAGGAAATCATGAATTATGGGATTCAAAACTTTTTGATTATGCTAAATATCCAGTACTTCGTTTCTTACTTAGTAATCTTAGATTTTATATTGATGTTTATAAATTTGATGGTTTTCGTTTTGATGGTGTGACATCTATGCTTTATAAACATCATGGTGTTGGTGCTGGTGGTGCATTTTCAGGAGATTATAGTGAATATATTTCTTCAAATTCACCAATTGATACTGATGCCCTTACTTATTTAATGCTCGCCAATGAACTTGTTCATAAACTTGGAGAACTTGAAGATCGAAAGTTTGTAACAATTGCTGAAGATGTTTCTGGTTATCCTACTTTATGTTTACCTGGATCTATTGGTGGGGTTGACTTTGATTATCGTTTAAATATGGCAGTTCCTGATATGTGGATCAAAATGTTAAAAGAACAAAAAGATGAAGTGTGGAGTATGGGAAATATTGTTCATACATTGACTAATAGTAGATATAAAGAGAAATGTATTTCATATTGTGAATCTCATGATCAAGCCCTTGTTGGAGATAAAACATTAGCATTTTGGCTTATGGATAAAGAGATGTACACTAATATGAGTGATTTATCTGAAATGACACCAGTTATCGATAGAGGATTATCTATTCATAAAATGGTTCGTTTAATTACCAGTGCTCTTGGTGGACAAGGTTATTTAAATTTTGAAGGTAATGAATTTGGACATCCTGAATGGTTAGATTTTCCTCGTGAGGGAAACAATGATTCTTATCATTATGCTCGACGTCAATTTAATTTAATTAAAGATCCACTTCTTAGATATAGATATTTATATAACTTTGATAAAGCTATTCAAAATTTAGAATCAAAGTTTAAATGGTTATCTCCAGACTCATGGACATATGTTTCTTTAAAGCATGAAGGAGATAAAGTTATTGCATTTGAACGTAATGGATTACTTTTTATCTTCAACTTTCATTCAACTAATTCTTATGCTGATTACAGAATTGGTGTTGATACTCCTGGTACATACAAAATTATTTTGAATAGTGACCGAAAGAAAGATTTTGGTGGGCATGATAGAATTGATGAGGAAAAATCCAAATACTTCACCACTGATCTTGCTTGGAATAATAGAAATAATTTTATTCAGGTATATATTCCAAACCGAACTGTTCTTGTATTGGCTTTGGAAAATGATCCAAGATTGTGATCATGATGAATACGTTTGTGTGTTCGCTTTTTTTTTTATTTATTCGATATATAGCTGTATATTTGAGAGGGGTTTTTATTACTATACTTTACTATCTACTAGTGTTTGCTATCTATTTTTTGTTCGTTTTTTTATTGATATGTCTATGAGAATTCCATTTGATATTGCATTCAGCTCTATTGTAGACTACCGTAATAAGTAGATATGTGAATATATACACATTCTTCCTTTTAAAAAGCTGATTTCTATCAATAAATAACTGATGGTTATATTAAAAGTATCTATATTTAACCATAACTTGAACGTTTTAGTCTATAGTTTGTAATATATGAAGAGTACACATAATGAACCACGAATAATATTACCAAAGATCAAAACTATACTGAATATATATTTATTAGTTAATTTTGAGTTAATTTTGAGAATTAAACTTGGATAAGATTATGTTCGGTTAGCTCTGCTTTGGGTAAAGAATTGTTACGGGAGTTAGACATAATGATTACAGTAAGTTGAGTTGTAGTTTCGTATTGGTCCTATGTATACACACAGATAGCTGATTGTTCGTTCTCCTTCCAGTCTGCGACTTTGTCATCTATTTATATAGTTATTCTATTACGCCGTTTACCACACATTAGGATGGTAGAACGGTATTGGGATCACTCGTGATATCGTTACGGCCTCTCTGCATAGCATGCATAGAGTACTGTTCCAACAGATTAACTTTTCATAAAAACTGCAGAAGACCATAATTTACTAATAATGTCAATTAAAGTGGTTTAAAAGTGCTAAATCTTATACAAAATAAATTTAGCAGGAGTTATATACTCCTTTATGAAACACTTGCAGGCTCTGAAGTGATTTCAAGCTCAGAAAAGACAGCTTCTATTTCTGATATTTATGTAAAATAGATAATCCATTGTAAAAACAAAATTTCATATATAATTCCGATATAGTGTAACGGCTAGCACGGTTCGCTTTCACCGAGCAGACCCGGGTTCGACTCCCGGTATCGGAGCATTTTTTTTGGAATTTTCATTATCATATAACCGGGTAAGCGTTCAGGTTTTTAACCAAAAAAAGCGGGACTTGTAGCTGGTTTCAGTAGGTGCCCTTGATAGCGACCAGAAGTTAGTGTAACATGTCACAATTGGTAGTTGACAATACTGAAGAGGCTATCTTTCGCTCTGCGGAGATGTCTCTTATTCAGTTGTTTATCCCACTTGAAATTGCTCGTGAAACTATGTACTGCTTAGGGGGACTTGGATTAGTTCAATTTAGGGACCTCAACAAGAATGTTAATAGTTTCCAAAGATCTTTTGTTAAAGAAATTCGTCGTTTAGATGATGTTGAGCGTCTGTATAGATTCTTTAAGTCTCAATTGGATGAAAGAAATATTCCTCTTAGAGATAATCTTTTTGCTGAATCTGATGATAGTGTTGTCCCAAAGACCTCAGATATCGATGACTACGTTGAAAACGCTAGTATTTTAGAACAGCGTATTAATCAATTTGTCGATAGTTTAAAAACTTTAGAGACAAAGAATAAGAATTTAATTCAACAACGTCATATTTTAGTTGCTGCTGATACTTTCTTTCTGTCTGATAGTTCTATAGCTGCTGGCTTAGAAGTTGAATTTGTTGCTGGTATTATTCCAAGAGACAAAGTTAATGTTTTAGAAAAAATTTTATGGAGAACTCTTCGTGGTAATTTACTTTTTAAGACTATTGAGATTGAAGATGCAATTTATGAACCAAATTCTAAAGAACTGGTTTTTAAGAATGCTTTTATCGTTTTCTCTCATGGTGAACTTCTCCTTACTAAAATTAAAAAAATTGCTGAATCCCTTGGTTCAGATCTTTATGATGTTGAATATGATGGTGAAGTAAGATCTCAAATTTTATCTGAGACTAATTCTCAACTTAGTGATATTGGTGCTGTTTTAGAGACTACTGATAATACTTTACAAGCTGAATTAATTGCTCTTTCTCAAGAATTACTTTCATGGGATGCTACTGTTAAGAAAGAAAAATCTATTTATCAATCATTAAATTTATTTAATTATGATAAACATAGAAAAATTTTAGTTGCTGAAGGTTGGTCTCCAACTTCTGATTTACCTTTATTGCGTCATCGTCTTTCTCAAAATGCTGATGGTAGTCGTACTAGTACCTATCATGATCAAGAAGAAGAATTATCTGAATCAGAAGGATTACAACAATCAGGTTCTACTACTGTTAGTGATGGTCAAAGTTATAATGATACTGAATTATCAACCATTATAAACATTCTTTCTACTTCAAAACAACCTCCTACTTATCATAGACTTAATAAATTCACTTCTGGATTTCAAGCTATTTGTGATGCTTATGGTGTTCCAACATATAGAGAAGTTAATCCTGGTTTAGCTACTATTATTACTTTCCCATTTATGTTTGCCATTATGTTTGGTGATTTAGGTCATGGTTTCATTTTAACTCTTATTGGTTTAGCTATTGTTATGAATGAAAAATCATTAGGTCAAATGAAGCGTGGTGATATTCTTGATATGGCTTATTCAGGTAGATATATTGTTTTATTTATGGGACTTTTCTCACTTTATACTGGTTTCTTATATAACGATATTTTCTCATTATCAATGACATTGTTTAAATCTGGATGGCAATGGCCAAGTGATTTTAAAAGAGGTGATTTAATTGAAGCTAAACAAACTGGTGTTTATGCCATTGGTATTGATTCAATTTGGCATGGAACTGAGAATGGATTATTGTTTCTTAACTCATATAAGATGAAACTTTCAATTGTTATGGGATATCTTCATATGTTATACTCATACATGTTCTCACTTGTTAATTTCCTTAACTTCAACTCTATGATTGATATTGTTGGTAACTTTATTCCAGGTTTTCTTTTTATGAATTCTATTTTTGGATATTTATCTATATTAATTGTTTATAAATGGTGCGTTGACTGGATTGCTATTGAGAAACCAGCCCCAAGTTTGTTAAACACTTTAATTTCTATGTTTTTATCACCTGGTACTGTCGAAGAAGAACTTTTTAGCGGTCAAGCTCCTTTACAGGTTTTCTTTGTTATTGTTGCTTTAATTTGCGTTCCTTGTCTTCTTTTCATTAAACCATTATATATGAAACGTAAACTTGAGCAAGAACAAAAATATCATGCTGTTCCAACTGAAGATGCTGAAGAAGATTTATTAGGAATTGAGGATGACGATGAAGAAGAAGGGGGACATTCTGAGAACTTCGGAGATATTATGATCCACCAAGTTATCCACACTATTGAGTTTTGTCTTAACTGTGTTTCTCATACTGCATCTTACTTACGTTTATGGGCCCTTTCACTTGCCCACGCTCAATTATCTCAGGTGTTATGGAGTATGACACTTGCCAATTCTTTCGGAATGACAGGTATCATCGGAGTTTTTGCAACTGTTGTATTGTTCACTATGTGGTTTGTATTAACTTGTGCTGTTTTAGTTGCTATGGAAGGTACTTCTGCTATGCTTCATAGTTTACGTTTACACTGGGTCGAAAGTATGAGTAAATTTTTTGAAGGTGAGGGTTACGCTTATGAACCTTTCAGCTTTAAGACTGTTTTACAAGCTGAACTTTAAATCAACTTAGTAGTTACTTGACAAAAAAAAACAAAAAAAACAAACAGTTTAAACAAACTACAATAAACAATAAACGAATTTATATTTCAAAAATTATTTCTTGTATCTATCATAAGCTTCATAATTTTCATCATTGATTAGAAGTCAGATGAATCATAGTAAACTGTATTAAAACCTGGGTTCTCTTCTCTTTTAGCCACTGAACCGTCGTCGTGTGGTGATATTATAACTCCTCCTCTTCTAAATCTAATAGGTGTGGCACTAACTAAGCAAAGAAGGAAAGAAAGGTATAGTGATAATGTTACTGACTTCATAGTTTAATTAAAAATGTGAATATAGAAATATGTCAAAAATTGGCTTAGGAATCTTCGCTATTAAATAGGTTCAAGCTAGCATTTTAGCAATGTCGCACATCGTTGTTTGATAGTGGTAGCATTTAACTGAATCTTGCATAAAGTACGTTTCAGCATACAACTTCATCGTGGCTTTCTGTGGATAGATCGGTAATATCCGCTCAAGAAACATATAACTTTAAAACATGCTATAGTGATCATATAATATATTATTTCAAATTAAAACAGTTAACTTATTATAATTAGACATATATCATTAAAAAAAAATTTAGTTGGAAAGTTACGTAATCAATTTATGTAAATCCATGGGCAGCAATATATTGTATTGTCTCATAGAAATTTTTCATTATTCTCATATTACGTTGTTCTGCAAGAATAAATTCTTCATTAACCCGTAAGTCCAAGTCCAAACCTTTTGTATAGATTTGTGAATTAATTGAAGATCCAACTAAATGATCAAATTGCTCAGTCATTGCAATAGTTCTCCTTCTATTGTATTCTTCGACACCCTGTCTGTAGTTTAACCATCTTTGCTGATATAGTTTAATATTATTTTGATATTTAACCCAACTGTCTTTTGTTCTATCTTTCATCTTTTCAGGATCAGCTGGTGGTCCTGATAAAGAAATATTCTCATCTGCTTGAATATCACTCATTGTTAATTGACGAACATTTAATTGCACACTAGGCAATGGTTTATTAACTGGTGTAAATAAACTCTCATATTTTTGTTTTCTTTCTCCACTTTCATCATAAACATCTTGACAAGTTCTTTTTAAATCTTGACTTATATTAGTACTACTACTAACTTTTCTTTTAGATACTGGAACCTCAGTCTCAAGAGTAGTACGAACATTAGCAAAATCAAAATTACTTGACTTGTCCTGTGTAAATGGGGGTAAGTTTTCTATATTCATTTTAAACTTATCTGACTCTTTATAGTCTCTTGACTCTTCTGTGTCTAAATCAATAATATATGATTCATCAGCCACTTCATTAGTCTCACCATCTGTAGTATCTAAATCAGGATCATCAATATCTAGATCCAATGGTACATGATTTTCATTCTTATTTATTTCATTTGGATTTCCTGCTTCTGTTTTTACAAACTCAACATCTGAATTTTGTTCATCGTCACTACTTTGTAACTCAATATCATTGCGTACTCGTCTTCCTGATGGAGGCTCTGATTCATCCCCAAATATCTTTGAAAATTTCTTATTCCTCAAGCCCAGGCGTTGGTTAATATTAATATTCTTAAAAGAATTCATATTCTTGCGTGTCGACATTCCCTCATTCAAAAGATCATCCAACCGTCTCTGCCTCTCTTCATCGAATTCTGCAGTATCCTTTTTAGGGACCTCTGAATTAAAATCTTTACCAGGCAGACTAGGCTCTGGCTTTATATTATTCTTCACAGCTTCTGGCTTATATTGAAACATCCCTCCCGCACTGTCTTTATTAAACAAGTCCAGCATCCTTATGTGATCCGCCGCCGGAGTACCTTCCTCTTCAATTATAATAGGGTCCTGTCTAGTACCACCCAAATTATCAAATGGTGTCTCCCGCTTCTTGGGTACCTCCTCCACATCATCCTCTGGCTTCAGAGCCCCATGTCGCTGCTCGCCAGTGGCAGGTCCCTCAGCTTTACGGTGCTCATCCTTTCCAGCAGACTCCTTCTGTGGAGTCGGCGGCTTCTTCAGCGACACATAAGAGTAGCCAGTCTTGGATTTTGTCCAGTTTTCATTCTCAGTTCTCCTTATATTACTCTTTTCATCCGCAAACCTCTTTTCTGCATTTGCACTAGACTGCTTCCCCTTTTCTTCTTCTTCTTCTTCAGACTTTGGATCCGACTCAGCCAGCGACTCTGATCCCTTAGCCTGCCCATGCTTTCGTTCAAAGTAGGGCCCTGACTTCTTAAACCTAGCATGGACCCCCTCTGACTGGCCCCGCGAGCTCTTCAGCCCAAACGAACTCATGCTGGGGTTCCCAAATCTTGCACCAGACGAGCTAAACTGGCTCTTAAACTGCCGATCAAGCTCATCCTCATCAAACCCAAACCCGTCAAACGACCCGAAAAATCTATCAAACTCTTTAGAATAGTTCGGCTTTCGCGTATTAAAAGGATTCTTATAACTAGAAAATCTCAGCTGAAACCCATTCTCAGTAGACCTCGTAGCACCGCCAGTTCGAAAACTATTATTGTACGGGTTCCCAGCAGTCCATCTACTACCACTGGCACTAAATGCAGACTCTCCAAATGAACTCGTTGAACTACTGCTACTCTTAGTAAACAGTGATTTTCTATCATAATCTGCTTTAGACTTAGGATCTGATAATATCGTGTATGAATCAACTATTGATTTAAATCTCTCTTGGGCATTGATGTCTTTGTTTTTGTCTGGATGGTACTGTAACGCTAATTTCTTATATGCCTTTTTGATCTCAGAACTACTAGCACCTCTTGAAAGTCCTAATTCTTGATAATGGTCTAGATCTACCATTATATTATATATATATTAACTGTTAATTGATTAAACATGGACTGGGTGCACAATGCACTGTTATTTACCTTTGTTCACTGATATTTTTTTTTTCTGCGCATAAATTATGCTTACACTTAAGGCCCCTCCAAGAACCCTAAGAACCACCCCTAAAACCACCCCCCAAAAACGTGATAGAAAAGCACTACAGAAATAGTTTAATATCCTGAAATAAATTACCTTAATTTAAGGTCTACTTATTTAATTATTCTCTCACTTGTGCCTTTGCCACCAAATGTGTACCTATTCCACGTGATGACGCAATATGGCATCGCGCAAGGAAATGAAGGATGGGCTGGCAGCGCTAAAGAGCACCAAGCAGCATGACAGGTCTTTCAAGGTTAGCGAGCTACGCTGCGGTGTGGCTAGCGACGATAGGGTACTGCGACTGCTTTGCTTACGGGGTACTGGAGGAGCCTAAGTGGAAGGTGGAGGACGGCAGCTCCGGGATGTTCGGGTTGCTGGACCCTTTTGGTGAGCCACTGAGTACTCCTGGGTTTGGTGTTAGTGAGTATCCTCCTATAGTTTCTGAACCAACAGACAACCAGACGACGATTGGTCCAGGTGAGATCCCTGACTATATTGAGGAATTTGCTCCGCTTGTTCATTTGTATTCAGAAGAGAAGTATCTACCATATGATATTAATAAGTTTGTATCGCATCTCTATTTGAAGTTCGAAAATGGTACCAACTTAACTACAGACAATGATTTACCGCTAAATTTATCGCATCTAAGTCTGTTTGCGCATTATACAAAGAAGGAGCAGGTGTTTATGACGAGTATGGATGATTATACGAAGGATCCAGAGTGGATTACAGGTAAATATAATAAGCCTCGTTACGAGAATGGTGAGTTATCTGATGCACCTGCTGTTTTAATTGTTGTTGATAAAGGAAATGGCTGGGTAGATGCTTACTGGTTTTACTTTTACTCGTTTAATCTAGGACCGTTTGTTATGGGTCGCGGGCCTTATGGGGACCATGTTGGAGACTGGGAGCATTCTCTAGTTAGATTTTATAAAGGGAAACCTGTTAACTTGTGGATGAGTGCACATGGAGGTGGTAATGGTTATAAATTTGAGGCTGCTGAGAAATACGGTGACTTTGATGAGGGAAAGAGACATGGAAGACGCGGTGACCAGTCGTTTTCAGGTCGTCCAGTTATATACAGCGCGCGTGGTACTCATGCAAATTATGCTGCAGTTGGACAGCATGCTCATGATATTCCATATTCTATACTTTCAGATTTTACTGATAGAGGGCCACTCTGGGACCCAGCTTTGAACTATCTTGCTTATACTTGGGATGGGTCGACTTTGACAGCATCACTAAACAAGACCTCAATTAAAAACAATAACAAAGACTCAGAGTTTAAGTATAATAAAAGGGAGACAGAATACGGCCCTTGGCTTCTATTTTTAGGTCATTGGGGCGATAAGAAAATGGACCCAAATGATCATAGACAAGTTTGGTCACCATGGGAATATAAATATATAGATGGACCTACAGGACCTTTAACTAAGAATTTATTACGTGTTAATGTTTGTCAAAGAACAAAATGGTGGAATTTCTGGGGAGGTTGTACTGTTAGAAGTTATTTAAATATGGGTAGTGGTTTAGAGAGTGAAGGAACTAATACTTGTATTGTGATTTCTACTAAAATTTCAAATCCAATAATAAGGTTATTATTTACGTGGATAACGTTTGGAGGTTGGTTCTGTTTCCTTTTAGACTCCTTTTGGGCTTGATTTCTCTTTTAGTTAGTATAATGAATATATGGGTCGGTTATGTATGGTGGGTGTAGTAGCGCTGCTGCGTCTTCGCATCTCATCGGAAAAAGCAAAAAAAAAAAAAATTTTTTTTTAGTCTGCCAAACTAAATATATCAGGTACAACCATGGCTAAAAAAGGGATTTCCAAGAACTCGAGAGCGGCTCGTCGTGCCCAGGTTGAAGACCAGGAAGTAGCAGAGTTATCCAAACTTCCTCGTGTAGCTGAGAAGGCAGACATTGCCAACTTTCTTGTTCGTACTACCAACAAGAACGAGGAACTTCTCCAGCAAAAGATCCAAAAGAAGGAAACTAACAGACACCAGTCAAAGACAAGAAAGTTAGGTGAGGGTGCTATAGAAAAGTCAAGCAGTAAGAAAGTTAACAGAGCCATTGAATTTGGTGGTAGGTTATCTACAAAGATTCAGAAGAGTATCAGCAGAGGTGCCGGTGTTCAAAGAAGAAAGATCACTTGGGAACAGCTTAATAAGAGTTTGAAAGAATCAGCAGATAATAAAGAAACTGAAACAAAGCCAAAGAAAGATATGGATTTAGATCTGGATAGTGAAAGCGAACAAGAAGATAATGACAGTAATAAAAAGAAGCCTGCAAATATATATGCTCTTTTACCTGAAGAGGTAGAGGCTTAATTTCTACACTGAAAAAAGTTTTTAATTTATTATTATCTTCATTATTATTATTAATGGTTAGCTATTATTTAATTATCATTATCATTGTTTGATTCATCTTCTGATAAATATTTATCTTCATTGGATATATCAATTTCTCCGCATAAATCAAGCTTTCTACTGCTAGATCCAACATATATTTTATAAACACCATTTTGAATAATCCATGATTGTTTTTCAGGGTCCCAGGTACTTATATCTCTTCTTTTTATATCAAAATTAACCGTTGCTTTTGTTCCAGGGTCAATATTGATCTTTTCAAATCCACGTAATTGCCGAGGAGGAGTATAAAGATAATTATCACAATTAGGATCTGATGGATATTCAATGTATAGTTGAGCAACAAATGATCCTTTATCACTACCTTCATTGGTAACATCAGCCTTAACAGAGTATAATGTTTCCCATAGTGCTGGGTTTCCACCCATTCCTCCTCCTGCCCTGACTGGCTCTTTGGCCTGTTCGGGTGTATAATCCTGTGGGTAGCAATACTCGTCAACTGAAACTATTTTATCATTAAATAAATATGGATAAATAAATCCAGGTACTGGTGTAAGTTCTTCATATGGGAATAGAGACTCTTCTGGATCTGATACATCATAAGCATCATCAAATCTGTATACTGGAAGATATGGTGCAGGACATGGTAGATCTTCTGTCGGACAAGAAATTTCTTTAATCTTTAAATTACATAATGAAAATCTTGTATAACCTAAACCAAACCCAAACTCAAACCTAGGCTTGATTTTATGTTCATCAAAGTATCTATAATCTAGTAAAAGGTCCCGATCGGTTAGAGCTGTATCCTGAGGTTCACCATCTGAAGGAATATCTTCAATTATAGAAACATAATCATCCACATTTTTAGCAATAGTAAAAGGTAATCTTCCAGATGGCGAAACATCACCAAATATCACTTCGCTTATAGCGGTACCGGCAAATTGACCCATAGGAGCAGCCCAAAGTACTGCTACAATATTATCGTTTTCAATCCATTTCTCCATGTCCACTGGCCCTGTAGATAAGACAATCACAACTGTTTTATGGCAGTTCTCGCTGACTCTCTCAATAAGTTCGTCCCCATTGTTCCATAGAGTAAAGTTTTTACGATCTCCAAAATTGTTGTCAACTTGAACATATCCTTCTCCACTACTGGCACTGACAACGACAATGGCTAAATCAGAGTTAGATGCCAACTCTTTAGTATGTTCTAACTCATAAGAATCTGAACTGTAATCTACTGCTATGCCATCTTTTATGGCTCGAGCAGCAATTGCTTCAAATGGCGTAACTGCGTACATCTGGCTTACTGATGCTGACCCCCAGCCCTGAAATAGCGTACCATCTGTACACTGTTGCTCCTTACAGTTGAAACCTTTGCTACTTGGTCCAGCAGCAGCTCCTGCGACTAAAATCTTCTTGATTCCGTCTTCTTTGGCTACCGGTAACACTCGCCCATCGTTCTTCAACAGAACTATGGACTCTTCCGCAACTTGAAGTGCTGTCTCCCGCGAAAGCTCGTTGGCAGCTTCTAGATGCCAATTAACTTGTTTAATTGGACCAAAGTTTTGATATGGAAACTCTTGATCATAAGTGTGTGAAGTCCAAGAGGAAAATGTTGGAACATCTGCGCTCTCTGGTAATGCATCCATAGCGATGAATGGTACTAATATTCTAGAGACCATATCATCAATCCTTTCCTCAGGAATTGTTTCATTATATATACTTCTAGTTAACAAAGGCCCCCAATAGGATTTACCAGAGAGCCATTCTCCAATTACTTCTCCAGGCATATTCATATCTAAACCACTTAATACACTTTCTACTCCACTATGTGTAGCTCCCCAGTCACTTAACACAAATCCCTGGAATCCCAATTCCTCTTTTAAAAGATAATTAAGAAGATATGAATTCTCACAAGCATAAGTATTATTAACTCTATTATATGAGCACATAACTGAGCCAACTCCAGAATGAACAGCATCTGCAAATGGCCACAAGTATAACTCATGCATGGCTCGGTCTCCAATGTTGGAGCTAATCGCCTCTTCCAAGTTATCCCAGTACTCACCAGTCCATTCATGAATCTGCCTAAACCTTTCTTGCTCATTCCCAATAAAATGCTTAACACTTGCAATCACTCCTTGCTCTTGAATACCTTTAATAGTGTAACGAGCTCCAATACCTTGAAGATATGGATCTGAGCCAAACGACTCAAAATTTCTCCCACACTGTGCCTTCATACCAAGCGGACCAATAGTCGGTCCTAAGACGACATGAACACCTTTGAGCTTATGTTCTTGCCCAATAGCTTTACCTCTTTTATACATAAGTTGTTTGTTGAATGTTGCACCTGCCGACATTCCTGAAGGGAACGATGTAATAAAATCAGTAAATCTGACTCCCATGGGACCATCTTGTAAACATAAAGAAGGGATACCTAATCTGGGAACAGATCCTGTATTCCCAACACATGGACCCGACTCCCATCCAGTTCCTGTAGTTAAGTTTACCTTCTCAGTAATAGTCATTTGCTCAACAATAGTTCTTGCCTTCTCATAAGCTGTTTGCCAAACTTCCTGTAATCTACCTCCAGCAGCTTGCAATGGTTAGTAAATACTCACTATTTTAACATAATTAGTACTACACTTACGAGCAGGATAATACGTCGGACTGTCTGCCCTAACGCCCCCAATGTTTTCGTTTGCTCCAAAAACGTCATCCAAGTATCCTCGCTTCTCATTTGCCAACGCTACTCCAAAGAATATTACTATACTCCATAGAGTGTGAACTCTCGACAACATCCAGAAAAGAGATGACAACCAAATAATTCAAATAAATGAGTAGTGATATATATTGGCTATATATTTACACAAAGCCATACATAGTACCGACACAAATTGTGGTATGCATGTTGAGAAAACTCATAATGCGTAACTACATTAAAAGATACATATGAATATTATTTTCCAGTAGAACAAGGAATAAGAAAATAATTTAAATAGATAAAAATAAGGTAAATAATTGTAGTTATAGAAAAAAAAAAACAACAAAAAAAAAAAACAAATGATGAGTGGAAATCATGAACCATGAAGGTTTTAAAAGAATGGGAACATGATAACATGGCTAATAGAACTAAAATTATTCATAATACTCATTCAGTAAAATGTAAATCTAATTTAAGCAGCTGAAACCTGTTCATCATTAGTTTCAGTAACTTCTTCAGTTGACTTTTCTTCCTTTTCATTATTGTCATCCTTCTCTACTTCATTATCATTATCTTCAGGTGCATGGCTCTCATCTTCCGATTCATCATTGTGTTGCAACATAGCAAAATAGTTAACTTTATCCTTTGGAGCACTAGAATTAGTTGTACTAGTACTTGATGCATTACTTGATGGTCTATTAGAGTTTTCTCTACTCATACTACCACCACTAGATAAATTAGTACTGGATTGTCTGTTACGCTTATTAAAATTATTAGTTGGTCCTAATGATCTTTCACTTGAGTTTCTAACAAGTCCAATACTTTTCATATCATTCTTAGAAACTGTACTGCCTTGACCCCATCCACTGCCTGAGTACTGACGAGAGTCTTCATAACCTTTTCTAAATCCACCTCTCTTTTCATTCTTTCTCTTTTCTTCTTCACGTTGTCTTTCAGCATCGGCATGAATCTCTGCAATTGTCTTTGGACCCTTGTTTTGGTTCTTGTCAGCCCAGTGTGCTTTTCTCAAATCAATCAAATCCATAAACTTGAACTTAATTCTAGCTGGAATTGACATTTGAACGTAACCATCAATGATATCAAATACTCTCTTTAACATCTGCTTAGCATTATTATTGGTGCTCTGTCTATTTGGATTTTCAATAATTGGTCCCACAGTTGTAATCAATTGACATAAGGTTTCCAATGTCTCTTCAGTTGGATCTTCAGTACTAGAAGAAAGACTTCCCATACAAGATACAATAACAGCATCAGAAAGTAATCCTAAAGCATACAATTCACCAATAAATCTAACCAATCCTAAACCTCTTCTCTTAGCAGCAGCAGCAGCATAATATTCATCAGACATCATCTCAGGGTCTAATGCGCTACCGTCTTCATTGGTAGGAAGCTTATCAGTCCAACCTTTCTCGAACTCAAGCTGACATCTACCAAGCAAACATTTACGAACTAATTGTCCACCGGCAATTGGCTCACCATTCTTGTTAAGAACGGTCTTGTCAACAATTTCAGGATTAAAGTCCTTAACCATTTTAGCACAGAATTGAGCATACATTGAAGACCAATGTGGCTCATCACACGCCTTGTGGAAAGTCAATTCTAACACTTGTTTCAAGGATTTAGCATCGTCTTCGAATTTAGATTGCTCAGCAAGCTTAATGACATCTTCAGTAATTTTATTGAACATCTCAAGGGTTAACTTATTCAAAAGAGATTTGGTCTTTCTGGTGATTTCCTCCTCGTCTAAGAATGGAGAACCATCTGGGTTAGTCTTAACCTCCGCAGCCGCTGGAGAATCACCCAGCTTCTTAAGAAGAGATCTTGGAACCCATCTATTAGCAGATTTCTCCAATGGTTTAACAGGTTCAGTAGGAGCAGCATCTTTTCCTTCTTCTTCTTCAAGTTCTCTTTCTCTTCCATGTTTCTTAGAGTTATTTCTCTTAGAATCAGAGCGTCCGTCTCTTCTAGAGCCAGAACCGCCCATTCCAGAACCACCTCTTCTTTTAGAAGATTGTCTAGAGCCCATTTTATCACCTCCAAATCCTTTTCTTGGATTATTAGACAGAGATCTCATTCCCATCATAGAACCCTTAGAGTTACCAATATTAGAACCCATTCCGAATCCTCCTGGTGCACCCTTAAAGTTAGATGAGCTTCTCATTGAACCACTACGACTGTTCATCTCTACAACATTGAACAAGTCAGCGTGAGAACCCTTCCATTTGTCATCAATGGTCAATTCCATAGGCTTTTGGAATTGTAATAAGAAACGTGGATCATATTTAAGCTTCTGTGTCTTATCATAGAAAGCCTTACATCTCTCGTCAGGTACTGAAAAGCCCTCAGGATATTTAAAGTCGAATGGGTTAGTAATAGCAGTACCTTTCTGAATAGCTTCAATCAATTCACTAATAGTAAAGATATCCTCTTCCTTAACCTCTTCTTCTTCTTCCTTAGGCTCTTCTTCCTTAGATTCCTCCTTAGGCTCTCCCTCAGCAGCTGATTCTGGCAATTGTTCCAATTCTTTTGGAGCTTCAGTCAGAGCAGTACTTTCCGGAGTTTCAGCGACAGCCGGCTCTTTCTTCTCTTCTGTTGCAACTTCCTTGGCTTCCTTTTGTGTATCCTCCTTAGAAGTTTCTTTAGCTACTTCCGGTACCTTTGGAGCCTCCTTTGGAGCCTCCTTTGGTTCTTCTGGCTTCTTAGCTTCAGCCACTGGCTTCTCGCTTTCAGCCTTTGGAGCTTCGACCTTTGGAGCCTCTTTGGAGACCTCCTTTGGAGCCTCAGCCTTGACTGGCTCGGCAGCAGCTGAACCAGCCTTGTTGGCAGCTTCAAGCGCTTTCTTAGCCTTGGCCTTGGCCAAAATCTTAGCCATGAACTCACCACGCACAGCATCGCTACTAGCCGCTGGGGCAGCAGCCGGGGCAGCAGCAGTAGTAGTAGCCGCTGGCGATGCAGCAGGAACTGGTACAGGAATAGCAGCTGGAATAGGAGCAACAACTGGTACAGCTGGAACAGTAGTAGCAGCTGGAGCTAACTTAGTAGCAGCAGCCTTTGGAGTACCAAAGCTTGAGGAAGATTGTGATTTGCTAGCTAATGATGTTAAATCAATATCTTGACCAGATGGACTCTTTATAGAAATTTTAGCAGAACCAGGCATGGAAACTTGTGATGCCATTGGTGAATAAGCACCTTTACTTGGTGACTTAAAGGAAGATTGTGGTGTTCCTGTAATACTAGCATTACTAACAGTTGGTGATGCAACATTACTAGTATTTGCACTACCAGAATTTTGAGTTTCATTATTTGAACTATTATGGTGGTTATTATGATGATTATTATAATGAGAATTATTTTTATGATAACCTTGATTATTTGAACCATGATGTTTTGAATATTTATTTGAACCATAACTTTGATGATAATTATTACCATATGTTCCTTGTCTACCACCAGCATATCCATAAGCTGAATAATCACCTCCATAATTATTATAACCATAACCTGGATATCCCATAAATGGAACAGCAGATACTGGATAACTTCCATTATTCATATACATATTTGCTCCATTAAAAGCTTGTTGCTGAAATTGATAACCTGATTGTTGATTAAAATCATGTTGTCTGCTATTACTACTTGAACGTCTACTTCCAGAGCTACCACCATTTGAAGGATTACTATTTGTTGTAGATGATGAAGATGTTGTAGATGATGAAGTAGAAGGTGAGTTAGTTGATGGTGTTTCAACATTTGATTTACTACCACTTTGAGCAGATGATGATGATGATGAAGTTGTTGTTGTACCAGGCATTATAATTAAATATTAATCTTAACTGATCCGCCCTCGATACACACACGCCGCACTAACAAATTTAATTCAAATCAAATTTGAGGTATATTATAAAATGATAATTATTTATTAAAGTAAACAATAAATTGAAACTAATAAATAAATAAATTACCTTTTATTAATTAAAGGGTAAATTGATAGACAAATTGATTATTATCAATGTCTATGCTTTTAGTCCCCTTTTTTATATAGTATGGGAATTACTATTTGAAAGACACTGAAAAAATTCTTTCAAAAATTTTCTTTTGTGCGAGTTTTGGGGAAAAAAAAAAAATCGTGGTTGGCGTCGCGGTTGCCCGGCCGTGAGTACCCACTAATATGATCCGCCTAGTAGTGGTCTAAGTTAGACAAACATATGAAAGTTATTTCATTGAATAATGCTAATTTTCCATATTTAGTAAAAATTAAGTAATATTATGAGTTACTAGATACTAAATAAAGTTTATTTAATTTTAAAAAGAAAATATATTAACAATATTTCATGACTTGTATGAGTATATTACTATAAGTATACCTAATTATAGCAGGCACGCAGGGTAACAGAGTTGACTTGGGGATATAGTTTATGTGAAATAATATGCGTTAGTGGTAGCTGAGAGAGAGACACACTTGGGAGGCCCTGAATTAGGATGTCTGAAGTTACCATGGAAGTTGAAGAAGTGAGTATATTATTTTTTAGTATTAAGATCAATTAATTAAGGGAGATTATTTAGTGACTAACGATAATAGCCTGTTACTGATTTACCAGTTGAAACAGTTGACAGTGTTGACCCTAATCGTTCTGAGGCTATTTATGTTGATGGTGTTGATGATCTTTCTTCTAGAGACATTAAGCAGTACTTGGATCATTATCTTAAAGATTCTGTTATAAATAGTGAGCAACGTATAAATAAGTTTCATTTAGAATGGGTGAACGACCTGTCAGTTTGCGTTGTATTTGAGGACGCCGAGTCTTGTACGAGGGCTATAACGATGCTCAGCGAGAATTATGAGGATGTGGAGAGTTTGAGCGCGTCTGAGCCACGCCTCGCAAAGACTTTTTACTACGAGAACAACGAGGTAAAGGAGAGACCGGACGGTAGCCGGGTTGTTTTCAACTTTAGGTTAGCCTTGAAGACGGACAAGAAGGAGAAGAACGCTAAGGAGAAGTCCCGGTACTATTTAATGCACGGTGAACCAGAGAGAAGAGAGCGGCCACGGGATAGATATAGAAATAACAGAGATTACTCAAGAAACAGTTATAGAGAACGGAGCTATCGCAGCAAGAGACAGGACAATGACGACGACGAGCCTGATCTCTTTGCCGACAAACTTCCTAGCTTAGCTGAAAAATCGACCAATAACAATGAGACTGGAAATAGCAGTAATAATAAGATGGACGAAGACGATGAGGATGATCTTTTCCCTAATTTTCAGCCAAAGACCGCTCTGCCTGACCGATCAAGATCTAGATCACCCGACGCTGCTGGCCTTAGCGACAGAATTAGACCAAACAACGGATCTAAGGGAAGAAGGGGCCGACACAGAGCTCACAACTTATTTGACTAATTATTATGTAACTTTAGCATTGTATAATAAATGATACTATAGGATTATCTTACCACGGTATAACCTAGCTGTAGTCACGTTTTTCAGTTGGTAGCGGAGCATTTGAAAAAACAGAAAAAACTGAGATGCCCTGGACTGTGCTGCACTGCGAATACGAGATAACGATGGCCGTGAGTATTAATTGAGCTGTAACGTTTATTGCATGATCACGATACTAACATTATCAGGAGACCGTGAAGATCAACCCGAAGCCGTTCTTGAAGTCTTTAATAGACCAGAAGGTGACTGTGCGCTTAAAGTGGAACAAGACCGAGTATCGCGGCACATTGATTTCAGTGGACAATTATATGAACTTGCAGGTGGATGACGCGGTGGAGTACGTGGACGGTGTGAAGCAGGGCGAGATCGGGGAGATCTTTGTCCGGTGCAACAACGTGTTGTTTATAGGCAAGGACGCGGAGGCCGGCGCTGGGGCCGGCGCGGAGGCTGGGGCAGAGGCAGAGGCAGAGGCCGGGGCAGAGGAGGCCGGGGAGGCTGCAAACGAAGACGAGGAGATGCAGTAGGTCTGCTGCGCAGGCTGCTGACACGAGGGGGAGCAGACGCCTGTTTACGTGGGGCCGCGAGGCCGCGAGGCCGCGGAGCCAGGGCTGGACTGGCGCGGCGGGCTACAGCTAGACGGGGATGAGTATCCATTGGCTTGTGTCCCTCAAAATGAGTCGTAAGAGTGAAAAAAAAAGGATGATGCAGTTACTGGGGGCTGGTTAGATCTGTGTCAAGCGAATGTTTGCATCAAATGACACTTCTTTGCCTCCAGTAGATTCAAACATGTACTCTAGAGACAAGTAGCTCCATATAAAGTCAATTATCATTGATCCCAAGCCTAGAGAGTACACCAAGTTGATGGCATAGAAAAAGTTAGCATTACCACTGCCGCTAAATATCCACAAGTAGTAAAATATAGGTCCAAGAATGACGGCATGAATAATCAATAGTATTGATACTATTGGATATCTTAAAAATTTAACATTTTTTAAATCATTTTGAAATACTAAAAGTACTAATAATTGAAATATATAACCAAGATCATTTAAAGTAGGATAAGGTTTAGTTAAAACGATAAATCCATAAGTTAAAACAAATGGGAAAATATGATATTTGTTAAGAATTAATAAATTTGAAAATTTAGTTCTTTGAAATCTAATAGTTAATGGTATAATATAAACAAAATTGTAAATATTAAAAACTCCGACAAAAAATTTTGAAAAGAATTCAAATATTTCAATAAAGAAATACCACCAAAGTCCCATATTTGGATTAATTTGAGTAAAAAATACATTAGTACCATAAGTAGCATTGAGGAAATTCCAGTTTGAGTCATTAATAAGAAAACTAGAGTATAGCAAACCAGCTAATGTACCAGTGAATGGAACAACTGTAGACAACACTGCGATAGCAGTAGAAGCAGGGCTGTTTGAGTATTTGTTAAAGTTAATTGCCAATCCAATGAACGGGATAATAAGAAATACTGGATTGTATGACAAGTAGGCACTTATAGCTAAAAACGCGCTGGCTAGTGGAATACTCTCCAAGATGACCACCGCGAATAAGGTGCTGGTGAGGAATAAGCTAGTGATAGCCATTGTAGAGTTTGACATTACCGCCAAAAAGTTAATTGGGTTAAACTTAAAGAATAAAGCAATGAGTAATAAATATCTATTTTTGATTTTATTATTATGAGCAGTTAAGAATTTATTACATATCCAGATCAACTGCAAGCTATTAATAAGATCAAGGAACTGAAATATGGAGGCAGATGTAATTTTCCATAAATATCCGAATCCTGTTAAATTTTGTACTATTTTAAAGAATTGAATAATCAAAGGTGAATGATATACAATTCCACCATTGTATGGATTAATATTATTATTTAGGAGAAACACTCCCTCTTCGACACTTCTCCAGCTTGATACTGGCGTCAGGAACTCGACAGTTGAGTCAAGAATGTTTTGAAGGTTTGGGAAAGCAATAGTGATGACTAAGCTGACACCAAAACCAAGAGCTAACACATAACCATATTCTTTCATATTTTTTTTTTTTTTTTTTTAAAAAAACTAAAGAGATGTGTCGTGTCGTCCAGTAGTAAGAAGTACTCTTAGCTAAAGACTGACGGAGCGTAAATTTGGCCACTAAGAATTCCTAACACGTGAGCGATATTTGAGGCGTGGTTAGCATGTCTTTATTAGGCAGCAGGGCTACAACAACAACGACGATAATTCATTGTACTAGGGAATTATTGCGCGTGGTAGCTACAACGCGTTGTGAATTTATTTTCTGTGGTACAGTATATTTGCCGTGTGCTAAGACCTGATTTATGTCCACTGTACGTCGGTCTGCAAGAATCGCTGGAAAACGCAAGTCTATCGACGAGCCGGAAACCAGCGCGCCAGCGAAGAAAACTAAGGTCGCCACCACGACCAAGGCTAAAAATGGGAAGAAGGAGTCGGCCAGCGGCGACGCGAAACCTAAGGCGGCTACAGGTAGCTCAATTCTAAAAATTGGCGATGAAATCCCAGACCTTGTATTGAAAAATCAGGACGATGAAGATGTTAATTTAAGGGAAATCCTTAAAGATAATAGAATTGTTGCAATTTTTGCATATCCAAGAGCTAGTACTCCTGGATGTACTAAACAAGCCTGCGGATACTCTAGCAATTATGCTAGTCTCAAATCTAAGGCTAAGATATTTGGGTTATCTTCAGACTCTCCAAAGGCCCAGAAGAACTTCATGGTTAAACAGTCATTGAAGCTTGACGGGCTCTTGTGCGACCCAGAAAAGAAATTGATCGGACCACTAGGTGCTAAGAAATCACCAAGTGGTATTAAAAGATCCCATTGGATCTTTGTTGACGGGAAGTTGAAGATCAGCAGGGTGCAAATCAGCCCTCAAGTCAGTATCGAAGACGGCAAAAAGGAGATCGAGGAACTATACGACGCGCTAGACTAAGCCCTCAGTCTGACTTCGCAACAATCTCTGGCTTAAACTTTTTCACCAACTTCTCAACCGCGGTAAAAACCTCGTCCTCGTCTTCGTCTTTTGTTTCTTTAACACTTTCGTAAATGTCTGTCAATATATTAATGCAAATATCTTTAACAGGAGGTCTAACAAGAATCAAATATTGTAAGCTTTGTAACCCAAGATTATATCTTATACGATCAACGCATAGCGACTGAAGCTTCATAATAATCTCTTCATTTAGATATGGAAGATCCGATAAAAGTCTGATAAATATTTTACGATCTTTAGTTTCAAGGAATGGAATAATCGAATCAAGAATTTTAACAGTCCATGAGATATAAGTAGGAGTCCTAATATTCTTCACAAGTTCCTCCTCAGTTAAGTTCACATTCTCTTCTAATAATTTAGACTCACATTTAACATACTCAGAATACCATTCCTCGTTAAGCCAGTCAATGACAACATCCATACGTGAATGAATACTCTCCAAAAAATAATTAAATAAAGCATTTCGAACTAAATCACTAAGTTCTTGTATTTCCTGTTCATTACCATTATGTAATCCTCTAGTAGCTAATCTGATCAATAAGATTGCCCATGAATTTTTTTCCCATTTTGATATAGCTACTTTTGACATCTTCACCACTCCTTCACTATGTTCTGTATCTTTACTAGTTTCTGAATTCTCTTGAGAGTCTATAATCACTTGCATCTCTTTAGAATTCGCCAACTTTAAGTAGTTCTGTATAATAAATTTTAAATGTTCCTTCTTTTGTGGAAGGGTCATATGCTCTGGTGGAGGTAAAGCATACTCCATTGTAGAAGTCATTGAGTCACCATTGGTCACCGAGTGGCCATTAGAGTCACCAGATGATAATTTCTGACGCTTTTGGTCTCCTCCATTCACGTCTTCTCCGTTAGCTTCGCTCTTTTGCGTGCTGCTTTGCTGAGCAGTAGTTCTGTACCTTTCTCCAATAATCGTCAACGCCGTAGAAAGTCTGTCTACTGGCGCCTTTTTGATAGCTACCATAACAAGATTGGCCAAAATATTGGGGGCCAATAACTCAGCATCAAATGTATTAAGTTTATTTTCTGGCTCAGTTAATGTAAACAATGAGGCAAATGGGCTTTGACCGCCCATTACAGTATCCTCACTAGGAAGTAATTCATCCATGGATACATTAGGATAAAATTTAGAAATATTCTCAACATCCTTAACTTGAAGATTTGGATTTGCCTTTAACAATAATTGAGCTCTGTTGCTATTCTCCTTTTCTTTTAAAAACTTATAATAACTTTGATCTTCTGGTAAGTCAACTAAGAGATTCTTATCCTTCCGCTGTTTATCTTGATATTGATGAATAAAATTAATCTTTGTATAATATTTAGATGATAATTCATCATTATTATCTTTACTAATAATATTATTTTTGAATAATGCATTTAAAAATAACTTAAACGAACGATCTCCGAATCTTCTGGAAAGCTTATTAAACATTTTAGCAGTATCATCAGAGTTTATAGTTTCATAGCCCTTTGTAATTTGTTTGGCAGTGTCAAAAGATACAAGAGCCGTAAGAATATTGTTGTTAAATGTAGGTCTCTTCTTTATCAACGTAATTAACACAAATATCACAGCCGATACAACCTGGGGCTCAGCAGTTGTGCCTAAAGTTATCAAGTTAATTACTTGTTCAAGTAGTCCAAGAGCCTGAGACTTTAAATTCTCGTTTATTAATGGATGCTCACGAACCATAGCTATAGAAACATCATCCTTGTCAACACCACGTCTATTTCTCTTTCTCGGATCGGTAGGCGGTGTGGGAAGCTGAACCTGAATAACTATACCTAAGAATTTAATAAGAAATAGCTTAGGACCAATTGATTGTTTTGAATCGGAATCTGAGAATGGAAATGTTGGATCTATTAATAATTTAGATGTTAATGAAGTCTTTAAAAGTTCAAGTTCTTGCCAAAGTTCATTATAACTCTCTTGCATCTCAATTACATTCAAAAATGATAATTTAAATATAATACATGATATTTGCAGTACTTTTTCAAATATTTGAAGATTTAAAAAACATCTTTGATTCATAATTTGATTGATTATCTTGAGAATCAATATATTACCTATTAATTCAACTTCACCTACCTTTATTTTATTAGATAATAATTGACGTTTTAAAGTTTTATCAATTCTCATATCTCCTTCAGATTCATTAAATCCACTATTAAATATAAAAATAAAGAAATCAATACACCAACTGCTAATATCAAGCCCATCATTATTATTAGATGCCGTTAATCCATTACTAACAATAATCTTAAATTGTTCAGGTAGATTCTCTATATTATCTAAACCAGCTTGTTTACATGATTCTAACTCTTCAATACTGAGTAAACCTTCTAGCTTGACATCTACCATAATGTCAGCGTCGCTCGTTAACAAACACAACCTATCCACCCCGGTATTTTTATTAATGTTTACTGAAAAATTTTGCAGTGCGCGTAGTAAGCTACATAGAATATTACATATAAATCATATTTCAACTAGCTATATATATTTAAGTAGTACGCTTCTTAGCTTTAGTTTCTGATTTAGCAGCTGAGGATGTAGTGACCTTTTCTTTAATTTCCTCTACTTCCTCTGCTTCCTCGATTTCTTCGATTTTGGCTGGCTCCTTGGTATCGGTCTTCTTCTTCTCGGCCTTCTCTTTCTCGGCCTTGGTAGCGGCGGCGGATTTACCATCAACAGAGCTGTCAGCTTCAGAAGTAATCTTAATTAAGATAACGGCAAAGAATCCGACAAATACTGAGAATATAGTACTAAATACTGAAATATAAAGGAAACCTTCCTTCTTCTTCTCAGCCAAAACGTAAATTGGGTTCTCAACGAGTTCAATTAAGTACTCATTAGCATCGTTCAAGAAAGATTTAGCGAATAAAATGGCAAGTTGACCAACTTGAGAAGCTTGATCGGCAAGAGTTAATTCAGTTTCCTCTTTAACTGGTTCTGGAACTTCATCAAGGATTTTCTGAGTTTCTTCTTCTTCTAATTCTTCTTCAAGCTGTAATTTTTTAGAGAAAGTAACATTTCCAATAGTTTCAGCTTCTGGAATAGAATGACCTAAATAAATATTATCAAATAAAAGATCTTTATCCATAGTCCAAATTTCAAAACCTAAACCACCAATTGGTTCTAAATCACTAGCTGACAGATCTTCATAATAATCTGGGTTTGGAATTTTTCTTGGTTCCCATGGTCCTTTATAATCTGGATTTGGGACCATTGGTTGAGTCCATTTACCCTTATAATCAGGATTATTAATAAGTGGAGCAGTCCATTTACCACAACCAACAGATTCACAAATTGGATTTGGAACATCAGCAGCAATCCATTCACCATCTTCTTCATCATCCCAATCTTCTGGTTTTTCAGCTTCAGGATCTGGAATGTATAAAAGAGCATCCTCTTCCCAACCTTCAGGTTTAACAGCTTCTGGATCAGCAATCTTTTTTGGAGCATCTTCATCCCAATCTTCTGGCTTACTTGGTTGATCTGGATCTGGAATTTCTGCTTCCTCTACCCAGTCTTCAGGTTTAGTATCCTCAGTATCTTCAATTTCTTTTGGTGGATTAAATGATGGAACAAATAATGTTTCATCTAATAAACTTCCAGCTTTAGCTACTTCACCATTAATTCTAATCTCAAAATCATTGTTCTTTTTGATAATTAATGTGTATAAAGTACTAAGTCTAGTAACCTTAGCCATTGGAGCAGTTCTGAGATGCTTCTCTTCGTATTCACCAGTAGTTGGATTCTTTCTTCTAACAATGAAATGAACCTTGTTAGTCAGACCACACTTATCAGGACCAAACATCACTTGGTATGGAGTATCATTATTGAACTCTTGGTCTAAGTTACCATCAGCAGATAAGAGCTTGATGTAGGCACCGCCACAAGTCAAATCTTGCTGAAATTTAGCCTCATATTGTAATACCATATCTTCACCAGTATTGTCAAAAGGACGTGAAAAAATATAAGAAATAGCATGATGAGCAGCTGGAGATTTGGCAACTAAACCAGTATCATTTTCAATTACTGAGATCTTTGGTTCTTCTACTGACCACTTACCAACATATGAGAATTCACCATCTCTCTCAGCGTGGGATTCCTTCCACCGAGAAGACCATGATTCATCGAATTGCTCTAAGATGGAGTCATCATGGGCGAGAGGGAAATTCCATGGCTGGAAATGAGCTTTAGCATTAGCTACTGAGAGTAGAACAGCAATTGAAAGACAAGAAAGCTTCATGATGATAAATTTCAGGAAATTTCAAGGTGTTAACTTGCCGCTTTTTTTCTTGCCAGCTACATAATTTTAAGGTGCGTGTGTCATTTCGAGAAATTTCTGTGCTATGCGCGCCGCGGCTTTAACATGTATTGCCCTAAGCGGTAAAAATGTACATAGTATATATGTTTACTGCCAGCAGTTGTTAAAAAAGAATAAAAGAAAAATAAAAAAGGAGCATATTTCATTAATTTTCAAGTACATTTAGCAAGTAATCCAAATCATCATTGAGTTCAAGGCATGCAAAGACAGGACTGCTAAGCAGGAGCTTATCAGAGACTTGGCTATCCAAATAACTAACCAATGTAGAGTCATCATTCCAAACCAAAAAGCCTTTGCAGTGTGTTTCTATAAATGTACTCAATATTGAAAGTTTTTCTGCAGAAGAATATGCCGTCTCACGCTCACCGTTTAGAAACTCCCATACTTTTGATGATCCATCGTCCGACTGAGAAATTAAGAGTTTCTCTATAGGTACGTCAGGGCTGTCTAGAGCTGTCACTAATTGAGATAAACCAAGACTAGAAATTGAACCATTTAAAAATATCAGAGATTTGCAAAAATTAATTAAATATTTCTTAAGTAAAGTTTTTTTAAGTATTTGACCAAGTCTTATACTTTTAAATTCCAGTGATAGTAAAGTGAGATATCCGCTCAAATTCCTAGATAAAATGTTATCAATACATTTTATAATAATAGTTAAATCACTAGAAAGATTAAATTTATCAGATAACCATGATCTTTTATTATCTCCAAAAGTATTTAAACATTGAGAAAAAGTATCAGATTGTGAATTTTTATATTCATCAGCAGATAATTTACTTTTATAATAATTTTCTTCTAAAATTGTCCAATCATCATAGTAAAGATAATTATTTAAAATAAAATAACAAACAATATCACCATAATATTTAAAAGGATTCTTTTTTGGGATTTCTTTAGTTAATGAGCTCATATTATAACCAACTTGACTGCGCATACTAATCTCAGGAATCAGCATAGTTATAGCTGAACGTAAACTTCTTTGCATATGCATATATTTCCCATCACTAAGTTTATAATCAGGTAAATTATCCTCATTTGAGATATTTCCTGATTCAAAGAAAGAACTCATAATTTTTGGTTTAACAGTAATTTTTGAAGCTCCTGATAAATTACCAAACTCTTCATTAGTCATATCTAAACCATGGCGTACTGGACTTCTTCTTCTATGCATCTCTGATTGTTCCATTTCCATAAGTTTACTTTCTTCATGATTCACTCTGTGAATTCTGAACTTTGAATTTATTGCCAAAATACTGAAAAGCTTGGTAAACCTGAAATAGGCATCCCTAAACTGCTCCTGGTAGAGCAAGCCCAAGCTGCTGTAGAGAAAGAATTCAATCAAATCATCAAATAACGAGGAAAGAGCCGCGCTTGGATCGTCGGACCTGTATAGACCAAACTCCACGTCAATCAAGTTGGCAATTCCATTCAGACATCCACCTAAATTCACAGTCTTGACGTTAGCAGCCTCAGAAAGCAAGTAAAATCTATTCTTCTCAATTGTAGACCACAACGAAGAAAATTGGTACGGATTAAAGTTCTGTAAGTAATAGTCAGCAACAGAGATTAGAATATTGTTAGCATTAGACTGTTGCCCAAATCTATCAGATACTTCATTATATAATGAAATAATGTTCTTATAATAATCAAAGCAATAACTTAATATCTTTTCTCCATTTGATTCTGAACTCATTGATGCAACTGTACTGAATTTCCCAGCATTACCAGTATTGATATTTAATAGATACGATTTAACCAATGGCAGAACTTCAGTAAATACATCATCATAAGGTTTATTAGCACTTTCCTGCTTACTTAATTTATTACCATGAATATCTAAACCATGATCTATAATAAAACAAAACTTTACTAAAAGTTTGTTAATAGCAAATGACCAAAGAATTGTATGATAATTTGGCTTTCTATCCCTAAGGAGATCTAACACATAACTCAATAATTTACTAAAGTCAAATTTAGAGCCCTGAATAAATTGATCATCTAAAACAGGACGAAGATCCTCATAAACTGATGCTATAATAGATTTGAGTGGTAGAAGTTTCTCCGGAACTAAGTACGGCTGGTTACTACTCATCACTTGCGGCTCATCTCCCAGCTGCCTGTCTCGCTCTTATTTAAAGCGACACTACAGAGACCAGGGCACACATACAGTGGGAGCGACGGTCGGGCGAGGGGCACTGTGAAGTATAGTTTGGTACTTACAATACAATAGCTACGGTCTAGTAAATGTTACATCAAATTAAAAAAGGTGATATGTGGCACATTAGAAAGCGGAGGAGTTAAATATAGTGAATCTATTTGTTCAACACTTCAGCGTCATATTTCTCCTTGAACCATTTGACGGTGTCTTCCTTGTTTGTCTTGTGGGCATTACCAATCTTACCCTTACATCTCTTTCTAAGAGCAACTCTTCCACCTGGTCTACCAACAACAACGTAAAAGTCCATACCGTAAATACCGATACCTGGGTCATACTTAATACCTAAGTCAATATGTTCAGAAATACCGAAACCAAAGTTACCAGTCTCAGAGAAGTTTCTGTCTCTTAATTGAAATTCCTTAACTTTCAAACCTCTTTCTAAGATTTCTTCAGCCTTTGGACCTCTAACAGTAACATGAACGGCAATCTTTTCGTTTCTTCTAATACTGAAAGTTCTAACAGTATATCTAGCTTTAGATGTAACTGGAGTTTGACCAGATAATTGTTCTAAAACCTTAGCGGCTCTGGTTAATCTATCACCAGATTCACCAACAGAAATATTGAGAACCAATTTCTCGATGCGCAAATCACGCATTGGGTTTTGGGCTTTAGCGTCAGACTATAATTGTTAGTAAACTATTAAAACATTGAACTTAAGTTATTAAGATCTCACAAGCTGCCATATCATTCTATCACGATTATATTCTGCTATTATTCTATCTTTTTTCTCTCTTTCTATCATCCCTAGGCTTTACTTTAGCTATTTGTCTCTGTGCTCTAGACGCCTCACTTCCCCAAATGCTCGTCATCACTCTCGTTATAATTACCCAGAAATAATCATATCACTTTAATATAACCTTATAATATCACACCGTTTGTGCCTAATAACTCTTGTTTGTATACTCTTCTCACATACCATTTTGTTGATTTGATGTACTGTAGTAGCTGAAAAAAATTTCAATACCTTTTTACAATTTGCACAACCTACCAAATTCTGAGGGGCGCAAAGAAAAATCCGCAGCGGCCAACCTACTTTTTCAGAACGCCGGTCACGCAAACCCCCGTTTGAGCACGTGCGTATAGGGCGCAATGCGGATTTGGATAATCTGCGGGTTGCTGCAACAATCATTAGATCGCAGCAGATAGGACCCATAAGTTTGGAACTTATGTATGTTTGACAGCGCCTTTTGTTTACCTATAAGCCTTGCGCGTATTTGTTTCCATAAAATCCGTTAGACTAATTCTGTATTAGGAGATATAGCCGTTATAGAAATTAACCTAAAAATACGTACGTTTTACATTGTTAATTTTAAGTAAACGGTTAATTTTAAGTAAACGGTTAATTTAAAGAAGATAGATTAATAGTTCTTTTTTACTTTTTTTACTTATAATTAATGATAATAATATTATTATTATTATTTACAGTAATTTTAAATTCTAATTAATAAACTTCTAGTATACAATATTTTTTAGTAAAGTATAAGAAGGCCTCTTTTATACAGATTTACTCGGCTTTTGTTGTTAAAACTGAATTATCTGCAAGTCTGGGCCTCAGTTACTTACGTCTGGGATATACACTGACACTCACTTATTCTTATATAAGTCCCCCAATCGTATCTTATTTTTATTGTACTTGCTTTTTTGTTTTTAGTTTTTTTTTTTGTTTTCTTAATTAATTAATTAATAGTATTGTTATTACTTAATTTCGTTTTTGTTTACCACGATGTTTGAGTGGATGGACGAAGAGGTTGTCGATCCTGACAAGCCTTTATATGAGGCCACTGCAAAGTTGTATTGTCGACTTTGCAATGTTCATAAAATAAATCACTGGGAGGCTCATGTTATGACAATTGATCATATAAAAAATAAGAATGATTATAAATTTAAATATTACTTTATTTTTGGATTGTTTGTTATTATCATAACTGGCTGTCTTGCTGTTGCGCTTCTACTATCTTGATAAACAATGTCCCTACAAGCTTAGCCTTTATCCGTTATCGCTGAAATATTTATTTGTTTACCTTAATCCCAATCCTGGCTATCAGTCCTATATTATAGTCGGTAATTTATCATTTTTTTTTTTTAAAAAAGACGATTCAACTGACACCTATATTATATTGACCAAAATAATAATTACTACTATATTATAAACCTTATATTATATTTATTTTGCTTTTAATGTAGCACTTATCTCGGTATATATACATGTTTGAGCTATTTAGGGACGTATTTAAGTAACCCGTTGGTCAAGACGAACCCATAGCCAGTCAAGCTGATGGTGCTAACCATGTTAAACAATAAACTTAAGCCATGGTACTTTCCAAACTCTTTAGAGTACGATTTGAGTTCAGCCAGGATCTCTTTAGCCCTTTCAGATTCTTCTTCGACGGATTTTTGCTCCGCCTCCAACTTCAATTTCTGGGCCTTAAGGCGCTGCACAGTAGGCAACAACCAGAAGTAGTTCAAGAGCTGGAACACCGAAGAGACACCAAGTAAGGCAATACTGTATTTTTTGAATTTTGCATCATAGACAATTGGCGAGGTTAAGTAGAGGCCCACTGGGACGATCGCCTGAAAGAGAAAGTACTTTGGAAGGATGAGGTTGGTTACTTTGCTGAATTCATCCCTAGGTAAATTCTTGAAAAGAACTGGAGCATTAATGTATGAATGGAATACATTTGCTCCATAAGTGAGCGAGTAAACAAGAACGTGGTAAGGCGCAAAACTTCCGAACATTGTTATGGCGTGCTATTTCTGTTTTATGTTACCGCTGGTTTGTATATAGTACACCCCGTACGGGTTTAATTTCTAAATTTTTTGAGGATTCTGTAAAGGTGCCCGTCCGACGGCCGGAGCTTCTACAGGCCATTATGCAATTATCATTAAATTCGTTTAAACTATCGTTAGACTAAAAATACACAGGTCTCTCATGCGAAAGAAAAACAGTCAAAATAGATAGAAAAAACCAATAGCGGGTAATTATTCAAGAACTGGTAAGAAATTACCAATTATCATCATTGGGATACCAAATACATCTCTTTTTAATGTCCAAATACTTCTGGTCTTTATTGTCTTAGAAGCATCGGGACTAACTAAGTGACACTCAAGTGATCCTGCTCCTTTAGAATCTTCATAAGCAATTTTACTAAATAATTCAAAATATTTAATAACTGAAGTATCATCCATTAATTCAACGACAAATGTAATTTTTGATAATAGTTGATTACTACTCCAACCAGTTAACATTGCAAATTCTTCAGAAACGTATGAAATTTGTCCAGTTCTTCTCCAAATTATTGTCGGTGTACCTGAAATTGATAAATATTTATCATATTCTAATAAAGTTCTTTGAAAACATTGCTCCATAAATATTAAATCTTCTTCCTTTAATGTCATTACCTGGGCTGTAAAACTAGGTCTATATTGAGCCATTGATTTTGCAAGTTTAACTAAAACTCTCTTATCATAATCAAATCTTTTCCTAAGATAAACTACTAATAAATGAAATCCATCAGTATAACTAAATGGTTTCTTAACTTGTGAGTAAATCTCTTCTGGTTCTTTAAATCTTAAACCTAATTCAGCAATATCCAGTCTTGGAATAGTTGATCGTTCATCAGAGTGAATTCCAATTGCGAATGATAATGCAGATTGTGGTCCACTAATACTTCTCTCAAGAGTATTTTTAGCAATTACATCAATAATATCTGGATAAGTTAAATATGGCTTACTTTCAGGTAAACCTGGTAATGGTCCAAGAAAGTATTGATTAATTGACGCATCCCATTGTGGATAAATATCAAACATTGAAGTAGTAGATGATGCTGATCGTTTCATACCATGAGTATGATTAAATGAATTAGCATATGAATTCTTTATATGTGATCTAGCATCTTGTGACAGAAGATTATTAGATGGCAGTCCAACTCTTGGTGGTGTTGGAGTACCTGAATAAGTACTAGAATTCCCATTATTTGATAATCCATCATAATTATTATTGCGTGTTCTATGTTCATTATGTTTATGAAATAATGAAAAACTATTTAAACCATCATAATTATTATTATTTTCAGAATGACTCTCAGGAGTTAATGACATACTTTTTAAAAAATCTAATGAACCATCTTCACCTAATGGATTCTCTTTAATAATATTAGTTAATACAGCATATTCTAAATCAGCAGCAGCTGAAGAAAATCTTGAAGCTCTACTTCTTCTATTACTATTTGAGCTAAATTCCAGTTGAGGTCTTGGCTGATTGGGCTGCAAGATCAGCGCAGATGTACTTGATGTTAATAGTTCTTGAGAAGGCCCAGAATTATTAAATAATGAATCATCATATAATTTTGGCGTACTATCTATACTAGCCTTACTTGAAGTCTCGCTCATTAATTGTGATGATACTGTTTCTTCTGACATAATCCCCATTAAATATTTTTTGCGTTTCCGAGGAGCATCAACACAGCTATCAGCTAATCCTTTATTAGTACACCTAGTACAAGGTCTATTATTATCACAAGTCATATGAGACTTGTGACAATGGACACATGCCCTAGCTGTCTTCCTTCTAGGCTTCGGCTATAAACAATTGTTAATATTTTATCCACTAAATTGGCGTTAAATCCTCTAATTTCATAAACAACAAAAATCTTAACACGTTAAATCTTACTTACCTTTTCAGTCATAGCCTTTGACATAATCTAATTATCCATAAATTTGATAATATAATTTACCAAAGGTCGTTCTCCTTATCTTTAACTTCAAAAACTCCGCCGTTAGACGTAATATCTGCTCTTCGTACTACATCATTTTAGGTAATAAAACAGAAATGCGGGTAACTAGATGCCACGAAGGCCGGCGGAATTAGCGGTGCCACAGCGGGTTGGTAAGGCTGCACAGTCTCGGTTACCAATTCGCAAGGTTTTTGCGGATATGTGCCTGTAGCGCCAGCGAGGTCACTTCGGACGCTTCGGACGCTGTCTTAGGGTAGTCGCTGGCGGCTGGCTCCTCCTACAAAAATACACGTTCTTAGTAGATTATTATATAGCCATGTACGTTTTCACTCATTGGGCTATTGCACCATTGGCGCAATAGCAGGTTTATCTAGACTCTGACAAGGTACTTTACCCGCTAATTTCAGCATCCTCTGGATACAAATCAGGACGCTCAGCGATATCAGGCTTTACACCTACCATGTACTCTGTGCTATCCTCAGTAGCAGTGTGTAATAGCATCTTCTCACTTCACTCATGTTCCTGCAGATAGCATACTTGGCTTGGCTCCGTAGACAGCATACTTGGCTCCGTAGACAGCAGCGAAATCCCAGAAAACTGGTTTCCCCTTCTGTTGCTGTAAGTTCATCTTCCAAATGGCATCCATAACAGCTGATTGAGGCTCTGATCATCTTGAGCTTGGTGGTGGGATGTTCCCGAGAGTAGGGTGCGAGAAATCGATTATAGTTTGCGACCCATTATGCAGTATAAGATTTCTGATCTCCAAGTCATTATGGGATACTCCAAAGTCCCGCAAAAGATCTAACTGGTAAATGAGATCATCGTTCATGGCCTTTCTGACTCCATTACCTTCTCCCAAGTCATTGTTACTGTGAATATCGCTTAATGTGAGCCCTCTGGCTTGATCCTCTGGCCCAATATACTGTTGGATTGAGTACATACAGAACATTGTATGACGATAGAATGTTAATGTATGATCCTAAATCCAATTAGTAATCAAATACAGGGATAATATACAAGTCCTGATTTACATACCCTGATCGACACTGAAGATCTCCCATATATAAATGGAGGAAGGTCTTCATAGTGGAAGGGAAGGAAGGAAGAATACATAGAGAT
>JAJLYT010000074.1:0-42650 GCA_030571755.1 Saccharomycopsis olivae (nom. inval.) | reverse complement strand
GTGCGGAACGACGAGAAGATCGCCCGTATGTTTGGAAACTTCATCGCCTGCCCCCGCCGCCTCGCCACATATTTCCCTCGTTCGCGCGCCGGCGCGCGCACGTGCCGCCGAGGGCAGTGAAAATTTGAAAATTTGATGGGGGGCGGGAGCGAGCATGATATACTTAAAGACGGTGCTCAAGGTGATTGACAACTCGGGCGCGCAGCTCGCCGAGTGCATCAAGGTGTTGCGCAAGGCGCCGACCAATCACGCGCAGTTGGGCGAAAAGATCGTCGTGGTCATACAGAAGGCCAAGCCGTTGACGTCCGCCATTACCGGCGCCGCCAACGCCAACCGTGTAAAGAAGGGCGACATCGTCCACGCCGTCGTCGTGCGCCAGAGACAAAACTATATGAGAAAGGACGGGTCATGGGTCAAGTTCGACGACAACGCCTGCGTCTTGATCAACAAGAATAACAACGACTTAATAGGTACCAGAATCTCTGGTGTGGTGGCCAACGAGGTCAAGAAGGATTTCGCCAAAATAGCTACTTTGGCCCCAAGAGTGGTATAAGAACGCGCAAAAACGATGCTGTAAATAGTCTCTCAAGTCGTATAATATAAACCGTCATTTTTACCGTTTGTAGCGCTCGCGCAGCCGCCAGCAGTGGCCGCCCGCAGTGGCCGCGGCCGAGGCCGCGGCCGCGGCTGGCGGCTGTCTACGCTGTTACAATGGTTAAATGTGTATTCTAATTACAAGATCCCGCAGCGACCGCTCACTTAAACTCAAAGAGCTCCTTCACGGGCTCGGCCTTCGTGAGCGCGACAAACTCTTCCAAGATAACCGTAGAGTGCTTGTTCTTGCAGTCGAGCTCTACCGGACTCTGGCCCTCGGACTCGATAGCGATCTTGGACTCGCAGCTCTTCGCCTTGGCCTGCATCTCAGGCTCCGCGCTGTCAGGTATCTCTATTCTGTGAACATTCATCGTAATCTCCGGATTGTAGAACTTTAACGTTGGCATACTCTCATGCCAGAACTTGCGGAGCCCCATATGGCCCCCGCTGTTACTCTTCTTGAACGTAACAGTCACGCTCTTCACCGTAGCCGGTAACTTCACAGCGCTGAGCCTGTTCACCGGATTGCAGATCCCGTTTATTCTCGCAAGATTACCCTTGACCGCCTGGCTCATTCCTCGTCAACGCCCCCAGACCGTCCTCCAAATTTTTCTTCACACCCCGCGGGCTCGCAACCGGCGAGGTGCGATGGTGCGACGGTCCGCGCTGCGCGGCGGCGGTCGAGCGCTAGCGGTTCTACACAGCCTATTTTCTGATATGCGCAGGAATGTCCAATTTTATATTTTTAGTTACTTTTCTTTATTCTACCTCTTCTTAGTTGCCGTGTTTGGCTAAGCAGTGATTGGCCCCACCAGACCACCGTCGCTGCTGGAGTCGTCGTGGTTATTGGTCTTGGATATCTGTTCTTTCAAAATAGGAGCTGGAGGCGCAGACTCAATAGCGTTTTTGACATTTTGGGGGATATTATCATTTAATCCAAGTCCTTTAATTTTCCGCTTATGAGGAATTTTAAGAATTAATTGAGATTCTAATCCGGCTTTATCTATTGATTCACCTTTTATAATTTTATGTGATTCTTCTGCTGTTAAAGTTTCATATTCAAGTAAAGCATAAGCTAAACGTTCAAACTCAACCTTTCGCTCATCCAATAATTTTTTTGCTCTTTTTTCACTTTCATTCAAAATTCTAAATACTTCTTGATCAACTTGATTACGAGTAGAGGGAGACCAGCTATCCCAGCTCTCTCCAAAACTAACAGGACCAAGAGAAGACATTCCATTATACATTACCATTTGTCTAGCTATCAGAGTTGCTTGACTTAAATCACTCGTACATCCTGAACTAGTATCATCTATACCATAAACGTATTCTTCCGCAGCTTTTCCTCCCATAGCAACATCAATTTGCGCAAGAAACTCCTTTCTAGTCATTTCAACTTTATCCATCTCAGGTAACAGGAATGTAACACCTAAAGTACGTCCACGAGGTAAAACCGTTATCTTATAAAGAGGACTAGCCGCAGGTGTAAACATAGAAATAATAGCATGTCCAGCTTCATGGAAAGCTGTAGCTAATCTGCTCTCTTCTGTAATAACAGAACTCTTCTTTTCAGGACCCATTGCAATCTTATCTTTAGCCCAGTCCAAATGTGACTGTTCCACTGCTAAAGCATTCAACCGTGAAGCATGAATTGCAGCTTCATTGACCAAATTAAATAAATCAGCACCTGAACTTCCTGGGGTACCACGAGCAATAGCCTCAGCGTTGACATTAGGCGATGCCTCAACTTTTGATAAGTAGTGATTCAATATCTCTAATCTACCACGAACATCCGGTAACTCAACATCAACAATTTTATCAAAACGACCAGGACGGGTCAAGGCCTTATCTAAAGCTTCTGGAAAATTAGTAGCACCCATTACAATAACACCAGAAGTTTTGGTGAAACCATCCATTTCAACTAAAATCTGATTCAAAGTTTGTTTGGCATAAGAAGGATCTTTAGCATTACGCTTAGATCCAACAGCATCGATCTCATCAATGAAAATAATCGCAGGCGAGTTTGCCTTGGCTTGCTCAAACAAATCACGCACTCTACGAGCACCAACACCGACATACAACTCGTCAAACTCGGCACCAGACATGAATAAAAATGGAACCTCAGCTTCTCCGGCAACAGCCCTGGCTAATAAAGTTTTACCAGTACCTGGTGGACCGGTAAGCAATACACCCCTCGGTAATCTACCACCTAAACCAGTAAATTTAGATGGATCTTTAAGGAATTCAACGATTTCTTCTAACTCAGCCTTTGCCTCAACGCAACCTTTAACGTCCAGGAACTTGGTATCTGAAGTAGCGATTTCTGCCTTTTTAGTATCAAACTCCAGTCTGCCTAATCCGCCAACCTCAGTGAGGTACACATATGAAGTATACAAGAGACCACCAAGAATAGCCATTGGAAGAAACCAGCGAACATATCTCATAAACATCATCATTTTAGTCTCAGTGAGCATAATATACATGGGATTGCTGTGACTTGTTCCATTACCAAAAGCGCTCGCAGCGCCGGCCCCGGTCGCTCCGAAACTACCAGCCCCAGGCTGCTTGCCCACGGCCAGCAACGCCTGCGAGTACAAGGCATTACACTGAGCATCAGACGCAACATTTGGAGTCTCATAACGGGTCACAACTATTTGTGGATAATTACTAGCAAGAAGAGCTTTATAGAAATCAGCCTGCACCGCAGGATTTCCCAAGTTTCTGTTGGCAGCTAGCTCCTTCTCCGCTAACACAGCATCGCTGATAGGACCGCTCGTAGCAAGGCCGCGGCGACCGCCGCGGCGACCGCCGCGGCGACCGCCAGCTAAACCACTACCAGCGCCACCAGGCCCACCGTGGACGCTGGCGAACCCGCGACCAATACCAGAGAACCGACCAAAGTCGATCTTGCGGCCAATGTCAGATCTAACGCCCAAACGTACACCACCAGTTGCCACTTTAGGTATCAACGATACTCTTATACTAATACCAGCGCGAGCACTTCCCCGCGCGGCGGCGTGACTAAATAAGCTAATAAACATCTTAGTAGGGTACTAAGTATAAAACCCACTGTCGCCCTCACTTAAACACACCTAAAAGCGCCCACCCGGCCGTCCACTTTTTGCATTCGCCACTGGCACGTGACGCGCGAGATAATAATGCCGGATGTGGCTGGGGTGGCGGAGGAGCGAGGATGTCGATGGATCCTGCGGCGTTGCACAAGGTGAGTGTTACGGGGGGTGGCGAGGGCGCCGGGGGGTGGCGAGGGTGCCGGGGGGTGGCGAGGGGTGCCCGGGCGGTTACGAGCGGTGTACTAACAGCGGCAGCTTCTTAGCGAGATGAACCTCAGCGTTCAGAAGAACCAGGCGGAGTACCAGATGGTGAATGTCCAGCTCCAGCGCAGGGGCAACAACCTCAAGCTAAATGAGCTCACGTTGGAGGAGCTCCAGGGCGGCGACGGCGAGATTGCGCACCCGCACGTCTGGAAGGGTATCGGCAAGGCGTTCATGAAGTTGAGCACCGACGAGTACGTCAAGCAGTTGGACCGGGAGAATGCAGAGATCAAGGACGAGATCAAGGCGCTCGAGATCAAGAAGAACTACGTGGAGACCACGTTGAACAACACCGTGGACGGCATGAACAAGATCATCAAGGGCACGCTGGCCTGAGCGTGCGGCGGGCACATTGGTAGGTTGGCGGGCGGTTGGCAGGCGGTTGGCAGTGCTGCTGCCGTTGGTCTCGCCGGGCTCCTATCGCCAGCGCTGCCTACTGCTATGCATTCCTTATCACCGGGTGCTGCGTTGCTAGCTATTCCTGCTCCTGGCACTGCCACTGTGTATTCCTACGACTATGTATTCCTACGACTATGTATTCCTACGACTATGTATCCCTACCACTATGCATCTATCAATACGTATTACTTGTACTGCCGTCACTGTATTGCTGCCTACTGGCACGTCTGCTAGACTGCTGCTACTGGGCACTGCCAGCTAGACTGCCAGCTAGACTGCAAGCTAGACTGCCAGCTCAGCTAGACTGCTTCTACTGGGCACTCTGCCACTCTGTATTCCTGCCACTCTGCATCTATCAATACGTATCACTGTATATTCCTACACTCTGTACTGCTGCCTACTGGCACTACTGGCACGCCTGCCAGACTGCTGCCACTGAGCACTGCCTGCCAGACTGCTGCCACTGGCACTCTGCCACTATGTATTCCTACCACTGCACATTACCATCACTACGTACTGTGTACCCTGCCACTGTATTGCTAGGCGTTACCTGCTACTAGACTGTCTGATACTAGGTAGGGCCTGCTGCTGGGCAGTGTCCGCTAAGAAATGCACAGCTGCCAGCAATTCCAATCAACTATTCAGCGAGCTCTTACAGCATTCTCGGTGACAATCCAGCAGCTCATCCAGCAGGTACTCCTGCCGCTGGTGTCTGCTGGCGTCCGCTGTCTGCTGGCGTCCGCTGTCTGCTGGCGTCCGCGGTGTCCGCAAGCCTCCGCTGTCTGCGCCGGCGCAACGTACCATTGACAAACTGCGCAGGGCGCTCGCTAGCAGCATCTGAGACCCGTAGCTGAGTCGCGTCCGGCCCCACTTATCGCCTATTCGGGCCCAAACATTCCTATTGTGCTGGGTGTGGGATGCAGTACCGCCGGTGAGGACCCAACGGCCAAGGCAATCTTGGGGCGGTTGCAGGAATTTAGCATGCGTGTATTGACAAGCAGGAATGAGCATCTAATATTAGAACAGTTTGCTAGTATATAAAAGAGATTCAATAGCCCTGTGATTTTCTTCTTTTTATTATTATTACTGTATTCACTAATAATTATAAACATGATGGGACTCATTCAAGTTATATTTACAATCTTTATCTCAACTGTTATAGCTTCCAGCGACTTCACTGGTGAAGCTGTTGGACTCGGTACCAAAGACGCTCGTACTTTTACTTTCAACAACGCAATCTCACCAAATCCATGGAGTGTGTTCTCACGTACTGGCCCACAAGCCCAGCTCCAGAGTAACGACACCATCTTGGCCATCACCGACGCCAGCGACGCCGCTATTATCACTTCAAACTTCGCAATCTGGTACGGTAAGGTCGACTGGGTCGCCAAGGTCAGCGGTGACGCCGCCGCTTTAACCTCCTTCAAGTTATCCGGTGCCTACTCCGGTACCGGTCTCTTGGTCGACGGTGCCCACCCTAACCAGATCATCGGAACTTACAACGGTACCCACGGCGATCCAGATGTCGTTGGTGTCTGGAAAGATTTATCTTTAGACTACCACAAATTCAGTTTAGAATGGACCGCTGATAAACTCACCTGGTACGTCGACGACCAAATCTTTAAAGTCAAGTTTAAGAACCAACTCACCAACCCTATCGATATCAAGAACTGGCCTACTACCCCAGAGACTGTTAACTTCATGATCGAGACCATGGATAAATCTGCCGGCGGCGCTCACCACACTCTCTTGAAGAGCATTACCGTCCAGGACTACTCTGGTGGTAAATACTACGAGTACGTCGACAACCAGATCAAGATCACTACCTCTGGCGACTCCTACAAGACCAAAGACGGAAAGACCGTCCTGTATCCAGCTGACTTGCAAGCTTACGCTTCCGGTAACGCCCACAAGAGAGATCTCTCCTCACTCCTCATTAAGCGTGCTGACAACTCCACCTCCAACATCACCGCTAACCTGACCACCCACACCAACGCCGCTGCCTCTACACCAGCCACCTTTGGCAAATTCATGCTCGCTGCCGTCATTGCAGCCACCGCCTTATTATACTAGTTTATTTCTTAGCATTCTATAGCCCTTGGGCACAGAACCACCCTACATACACTTCTCTGCTCTTCTGGTAAGAGCCTGTATTATACACTACACTTCAGTCCTGCCCGTAGACAGTCGCACATATTCTCTGTCGCCTACGGACAGTCTGCCTGTATTGCCCACTACAGCCCAGCCTGCCTGTACTGCTAAACTAGTAAACGGAACTACAACATGTAATTCTCCAATGAAAAATATATTGGAGCAGGAATCGCTACTAATGGATTATCTGGAGCAGGGATCAGAATGGCGATTATTTTCGCAGTACAGTCCAGAGTTCCGCAGCAGGCCCATGCTAACCCATGCGCCCGGTTGTGCGCGAGCAAGTTACGGTACGGTATGGTCCGCTCCGTGCTGTGAAAAGACCCCCATTTTTCGGTCCCGCTCGGGAGCTGCTTTAAAATTTTCTCAGTAGATAAGTCCAGTCCTGCCTCAACTGTATCCTGGCCTGGCTGTATGACTTGGCCCGAGCGGTGCAAACGGCGGAAATGGTCCACTACTGCCTCTGTATTCGCACTGCAGCACGCTCACCAGCGCTCACCAACTCTCATACTATTATTAATCATGAATCAGTCACCAGCCAGTCGGTCAACCAGTGAAACCATAAACATAATTGAATACTTCAATAATATAAGACCAAATCAAGCACTAGATAAGTAGTACCACGAAAGAAACAACTACCAATCCTAAATGTCAGCACCTTGCATGACTAATGCCATCAAACAAATGTATTCCATCACAAGAGCTGCGCAAAGTAATAGCAGCTCCTGGCGGAATAGGCAGCCAGAAAATATTATTTAAACAATAATCTTGATCACTATCAAGAATGATTGCCCATTGTCTCAATCTCAATTGCCTACACTCAAAATTCCTATGCAAACATTCCATGAACTGTTCCCAGTGCTGAACGCAATGGGGTGGAATATATGTCTTCTGTACGTTCATTTCTGAAAATACTACAGTGATCTTCACATTATAATTGTCCAGGTGACAGTTAGCTAAATAACGTAAAGATGATTCGTTCATAATGTTGAGGTGAAGTATCAAAATGTAGAAGTTAGATTTCTAGGAATAGAAAATTTTAAATCATAACTTATGAATTAAATTTCATGATCCCAAAACTCGCTTAATTTTACAAGTTAATTATTGACCGCGACAGATGCAGCTAATTAATTATGTAGATCATTGAAATACTGTTATTATGCAGAGAGACGTCTCTCCTCACTGCTCGGTTAGTTTAAATTATGTGGATCACATTGACCCGACGACGGATGCAACTGCAAAACAGCTAACCGGTCGCGTTTAAATACGGAAATTTCCGTCATTACTTATTAGAAAAAGCTTCGTCACTTCTAACAAATCAAAATCAATATAAAAAGTCTTTTAGATAAAGTTAGACAGCAGCACAAAATCTGAGCGACTACAGCATCTCAATCGATGTTGAGGAATCTCATGCATGCGTGCTATGCAAGCCTGCATTCTTCATTTTCCTATTTAGCTTAATAGTTCCTGGTTTCCTGTTGACATTTTACCCTACCTTTATTTTCAAGGAGAATCTATACGTAAATATAATTATATTTACGTATATTTATGTATTCATATTTTCTGTATATCTCGTCAACACGTCATATCTCAAATCCGGGTGACAGTCAGTGATTCGCATGTGGCACAGCTAGCAAGGCCAGGCTTCCAGCAAATGTGTAGTATATTATCATGAACTCAAATACTCATATCTGTCCCTTTTCTGTTAGCACTGTCCATGTCAGCAAGCCTGCATAGATACTATCAACCACCGACGCTTCCCTTTTACTTGTAATGTCTTCCCAGCTTCTGTTCAGCTGCTAGACACTTGAAGGGAACAATCCCTCATCTCGGCAAAAATACCACCCAAAACCACGAGAAGAAGTGCTGCATTGGCCGGGGAAATGAGAAGAGAGTGCTAACAAAACATATACAACATGGCTTACAAAGCTGAAAGAACACGATTCAGTTGAGAGGTCATTCAGCTGAGAGCTCACTTAATCAAGAGCTCACTCAGTTGAGAGCTCATTTAGTTGAGAACTTGTTCAGTTAAGAGCTCATTCAGTTGAGAGGTCACTTAATCAAGAGCTCATTCAGTTGAGAGGTCATTTAATCAAGAGCTCATTCAGTCAAGAGCTCATTCAGTTGAGAGCTCATTCAGTTGAGAGGTCACTTAATCAAGAGCTCATTCAGCTGAGAACTCATTTAGTTGAGAATTCACTTAATCAAGAGCTCATTCAGTTGAGAGCTCACTTAGTCAAGAGCTCACTCAGTTGAGAGCTCACTCAGTTGAGAACCGAGTGAGAAGCCCTGCTGCCAAAGCAGAGACTTGGAGAAACACCTATTCAGCGTAATATTCCTTTAAGCAGTCTTTGGGCGCTGCAGTTCTTTCTGTCGCCACACTTGGTGGAGCACCAGGCCTGGCCTTGCTTGTCGTAGGTGATGCATTTAATTAGCTTCTTGCAGAACTCGATATGCAGGTACTGGCCCACAGTCAAAGTGGAAGCCCCAGTACCATTTGCCCACAGTCAGGCCCGTAACAGAATAAATCTCACCCCACAGCAAGCTCCACACTATTAATGCGAACCCCTTCCACAGTGCGCCGGTGGCCGTCCTCACCCAGAGACTCACCTCAACACACGTGCTGTAAAGATTCTCCCTCCACTGTGGCGGCGCGCCGGAAACTGAGCCATAGCGAGGACGCGGACGCTGGGCGCCGGAGGCCGCGGCAAGCGAGACACACACTTTAGCGACGCAGCGGATGCTAACTGCGATACTACCTGCCTAGAAAAGCATTCTAATTTATTGTTATTGTGGCTATAGTGCGTTGTGTGGCTCGTCTTACTCCGAATGCACACCCCCGCACACCCCCGTTTTATGGGTATTACAACATGGCATGTGAGATGACTGAGTTTTGCAGAATGAGTCTTACCTGTTGGTATATATAAAAGCTTTAATGTACTGAATTAGGAAAGATTTTTGATTTATTATATTTTATTATAGTTAACTAATTACAATAATGCTTTCAGCTGACTATTTTAATCCTGTAAAGAAGGCCGAAGTTGACGCTGCTCATAATTTTAGACCATTTAAAGAGGCTCCACTTTCCAAAGAGCCAATTCCAGTTATGGACCTTGAGGCTATTCACTTGAGCAAGTTTGATGATGGTCCAGCTGCCAGAGCCAAGCTCGCCAGTCAGCTTGAATCTTCTTTGACTACTTATGGATTCTTCAAGTTGGTTGGACATGGTATCGAGGAGAAAATGATGGACAAGATGAAGTCTATTGGTCAGAGTATTTTTGAGCTCGATGACGAAACAAAAGCCAACCATCTTGGAGGCTCACGCAAACACCCTGGAGAGTCTGAGCGCGAGCTCGGCGTTATTCGCGGAGTTGGATACAAGCCAAGGGGTCACTGGGAGTATTCTAACGGCCAGAGGGACAATGTTGAGTATTTTAATGTTCGTCATTTTAACCATGACGATATTTTTTTCAATCAAACTGAGTATCCTGAGTTCGTTAAGTATCATTTAGACGAAATTTCTTCATATTTTAAATATTTACACAATGAAGTGTTAAAGAAGGTGCTAACCCTTATTGATATCATATTAGAGCTTCCTGAAGGTCTGTTATGGTCCAAATACTTCCAGGTTATTGACAACGATATCGACCGCTCAGGAGGTGGCTTTGGAAGATTTTTGTTGTACCACGAAGTCGACCAATCATACACAGAAAAGACCAACGGAACCTGGCTCAGAGGCCACACCGACGCCACTGCCTTGACGTTCATCGCGTCACAGCCAATAGTCTCATTGCAGATTAGAGATCACCAAACTGGCGAGTGGAAGTATGCTTCCCACACTGAGAACGCTCTTATTGTAAATATCGGTGATGCTTTTAAGTTTATGACTGGGGGATACTTTGAGTCATCTATTCACAGAGTTACAACTCCACCAAAGGATCAATCAAACTACAAGAGAAATACATTTGTTTACTTTTGTGATCCTGCTTTAGATACTTATCTTGATCCAGGTGCTTTAGAATCACCAAAACTCACTCGTTTAGGCAAGACTGTTGATAGTACTAAGAGCAGAGTAACATTCAGAGACTGGGATGAAGAGAAGGGCAAATTCTTGAACTCCAAGAGCCGCAAAACTACAAAAGAAGTAAAAATCTTAGGCCGTGAGACTATAATGGGTTTGGTTAACGATAAACCAGCTCTCACTGTTTAAGAACATTTATTACGAAAAAGTTACAAATTTCATGTCATTGTTTTGTTTTTTATTTTTATTTTATTGGTATACATTTTAATTACATTTAGCTTCTTTCATGGGAAATTATTGTAAGATTACTTGGTTTGTTTATTAAGTCTATTTCCGCTTTTTTTTTGTTTTGTTTTATGTTCTCATTAATCATTAAAGGAATTTTATATCAGTGCTGTTCGTGTATTGAGCCTGTCCGAGTCCTATTCTGAGCTCCTCGAGGTCGTACAACACGTATACGCTGCGTAGAAAGGCGTCACCAAGGATAAAGTAGTCAGTGTCTGAGCCAACGATTCCAAAGATACACTGGTCACTAGTGGATCCTTCTACTTTAAAGAGCAAGTCGCTAAATTTGACAGATATTGGTAGTCCATCAAATACGAAAGAGAACACCGGAGCGTCGTGTTTCGCACCTTCAGCGCACGGAACAATGAAATGTTCATATTCGCGACTATAGGTTGCAAACTTGGTCTGTAATTTTGATGCCACAGTATTTGGGGCATATATAAGACTCGTTCCCGAGTCAAGCAAGGCTGGATGGGTAGTTGAATTGCCTATGTAGTCTGTAGAGTTGACGACGAGACTGTCTAGTTGGACAAAGAACGACATTGGAATATCTGTTGGTTTACCATCAGTTCCAATCTTTAAGAGATCTAGATACTTTAACTCTTTCCCCTTATACTTAGAATGGTCCACTGCACCAAACAAGATACATCCCTCCTTTGACTCAGCGGTATTCAAGTAGAGCGAGTACGCGGTCTTTGAAATGTAGCCGTTCTTCTTAAGTAAAGTCGGATAATTATCATAGTAAAACCCATCCAAGCCCCGGGATTTAAGCTCTTCATTGGTTTGTTTAATATCGCCTGATTTTATAGCTTGCAAGACTAACAGACTCGACTCCAGCTGAACTAGTCCCATTCCAAATACTCCGAAGCCAGTTGTTTCAAGACTAGATACTCCAAACACCATATCAGGTATTTTAATCAGATTTAACTGAATAACATCCTTTGCCCAGTATCCCAGTGAGAATGTATCATCGTCGTAAACAATTCTGAAGTTAGGATGTCGTAAGCTATAGGACAGCGAAGTATTAGAATAGTATCCACCATAGTCATTAGATGCCAGTCCACTATTAATTGACGGAACCCATAAGTCTGAAGATCCGGTATCAATAGAAACCTTGACCTTTTGTGGAGGTGTCCCTAGCTGAATCTCTGCCATATAAGTCGAGTACTCGTTCTCAAGCTCAAATAAGAGCTGGTCCGCCGTCACATTTCTAATATTCTTCTGTTGCACTCCTGGTACGCTACTGGTGCTTCTGCCACTGGTGCTGCTTAGAGCCCCCGCCCTAGCGGGCCTCCGCACCACATCAAAGTTCATTAATATAGGACTCTGCTGGCGTCGCTGCACTGGCAACCCAAAACAAGTATATGCAAAAATGAAAAATAACCAATACATTATTTTTAATGATATTACTATTAATTAGATACTATGGCACATGGGTAGATATTTATAAAGAGATATTTGGTAACTACTAGTTTACACTATAACATGCATATACACGGCGCTGAACCGCACGGAATGCCTGCTCTCACTGCTAAAGGGGTCCACGCTCACTGCGTAAACTGTCCATTATTAACTATAGAGACGCCTCACACCCCCAAAAATTCCCCTTCAGATATAATTGTGTCAGCACGCTAGCAATCCACAACGCCGCTACGCTAGCCTATGCGGCAGCCTTTAGACACCCCCTCCAAGATTATCCATACCAGCCTACATCTACCACAACTCTACCGTACCAGCTGTACCGCACTAGCGCTGCGGGCTCAACCTCATTCACTGTGGCTGCAGGCCCATCCCACTATACATGGCGTAGAAACAAGCCCACCAGAAGCCACTTCATAGTCAGACTCGCCGCTACCAATAATGAGGCTCATTACTACCGCAACAGCAACACTTTCATCTCACAGTCCAGCCCCCACAGCGCATTCTCAGTGCGCGCAGCCGTCCCACCCCGCACCCCAGGCGGTCTCCACCGCTAGTACCTAAAAAGCGAAAATACCATTCATTATAAGCCCCCGGAAATTTTGTCTTATTATACCTTAGCTCTTAACCATAACTTATACTTAAAGTATACTGAAATTGAACATTCCCTTTAGTCATTCTTCACGTGCACTGTTAAACTGTAAATTGTCTAAAATTCAAGGACTGGCGCGGCTAGACGTCTCTGAACATGAGCTCTCTGGTGACTCTACGTGGATCTGGTAAAGTTGTTAGTGATTTCTTTGAGTACAGTCTACACTCCTTATTGTATCAAAGGGGAATATACTCACCTGACGAATTTAAAATTGTTAGAAAGTATGGGCTACCGATGATGATTAGTACAGACGAGGACGTGGTTCAGTATATACGGAAGGTAATGGGCCAGGTCAGACGCTGGGTAGCCAACGGTGATATATCCAAGTTCGTTGTTCCAATACTCGACAAAGATAATGACACAGTAATTGAGAGGTGGCAGTTTGATGTGGAGTCAATCGATGGGCCCGCTTCAGACATTGATATCCAGCGCCAGATACAGGCAGTTATTCGCCAGATTACAGCTAGTGTTACTTTTTTACCTATTTTAGCTGATAATCACTATACTTTTAGTATTTTGGTTTATACTAATATCGATGCTGCGGTACCTAAGCTTTGGAGAGATACTAACGGTGACGCTAAGGATGTCGAGATAGACTCAGGCGAGCAGTCAGAGGTGATAAAATTCAAGTCATTTTCTACAGATATTCACAGTGTTAAGACAGCAGTTTCCTACAAGATATCGAGATAGGAAGTGAATATTTCATTAATATATATATGAGTATTGCAAGAAGAATAAAGATCTAAAATGGGGGTAAGTCTAATAAAGACTAAATGATTTGAAAGAAATGAATTATGAGCAGAAATATGATCTTAAGCTGTAGAAATCTCAGATTAAATATCATTATTTATCATTTGAATTGGCTCATAAGATTCTAAACTATTAGTGCTTTTGGTAGGAGTTTTTTTAAAAGAGAATTTATGCTTTTTTGACGAAGATGAAGATGAAGATGAAGATGAAGACCCGTGTGAAGATGCAGACCCGTATGAAGAAGCAGATGAGCCTGCAGCGGCTGCTGCTGCTTCATCTTTCTTTCTCTGCTCAAATGACTTTTTAACACTATAGTATATGAGGCCAGCATATAATAAACCTGGTACATTTGCAGCAACTTTCCCACCATGCTTAGCTTTAGCAGCAGCGTTCTTGATACGCTTTTTATATATCTTCTTCTTTCGGTCAAGTTTATCTCGAAGAGCTTCATGTCCTTGAGGAATATTTGCAGACTCTTCCGGTGACATTGGCGTTGGATCAACATATGTGAGACCAGTGTGCTCGTCAATTGTGCCTGCTACCGGATCCAGAGGAATTGGAATCGATAAACAGAGTAGCACTAAATAGCATAGCAAAAACCACCAGGCTGGATTGAGAAATAGCATTGCTATCCAACTCTATTTTAATTAATTATTTAAATCAATAAATAAAATAAAAAAAAAATGACATATTAGTAGTTTATATTAAAGGAATTGTTCACATCCTAAACCACGGATGGCTGCATGCATACAAAATAAGCAACCACTGAAGCCCAAAAGCCCATACCAAGTACTGAAAGTTAGTATGATGAGCAGCAGAAACAGTGCAAAAAAAACAGCTATAGCATTAAATAGCCGAATATACCGTAATGAGGATAAATTATTAGATATAAAGCAGAAGCTATTAATAGCTTAAACACTGAACATTACACGGCGAAATTCTAGGCCATCTATAGCCCAACACTGTCATAATAATCCGTACCAAATTAACAGTAAACCTATTTAATTCTTGACTTTAATAACATTATCATTCTTGGCTGACATAATGGCATATACTAATTTTTTAGCCATAAATATTCGCCTGCATGTATAGATCTAGAGGTATCAGAGAACTGATACTTACCGCTCACCAAGCCCCGCGCATATTCATACTAACTACTGGTATTCAAGGCTGCAGATCAGTCAACGAAAAGATCTGGCCAGTCTATTCACTTGTCACCCTAAAACATGTAAAAAAAAACGTGTCTCCATATTATCCAACTCCAGCATAACTCAAATATTAAACGCATTTCCCATAAACTCAAAAATATCCAAACCACGCCTCTCCAAATTCAAGCACTAAAAATAGAAGACAAAAACTCCGATCTCAGACATATTAAACGTCCCCTCCGCCCTGATCGTACCTACAACAGAGCTGCACCAGACAAATAGCAGACAAGTAGCAGACAAATGACAGACAAATAGCAGACAACCAGCAGGCAAATACCTACTATACCTAACTATACCTGCCTAAAACTATATATGGCTATGCCCTATAGTGCAGTTACCCTGCCACGCCGCCGGATATTGTTCACGACCAAGAGGGACGCGCTCGCGAGCAGGAGGAGCGCTCACAATGCTGTCCCTGATCGTCAACGCTGCGAGCTTCTTGCTATGACGAAAGCTGCCTGCAGTCCCACATAAAAGAAAGAAGCTCCAGGAAATCGGTGGTTGCGAGCGCGCGCCGCACCCCCCAAACAGCTAAGATGGCGAAGAGTTAACTATAGGAGGATGAGGGGGAGGATTACCTGCTGGGAAGCCCATTTTGAACTCTTGACGACACATTGGACAAAGGCCTTTTGAAGAGTCAGTATCTAGCCATTTGGTGATACAATGCATGTGAAAGTTATGGTGACAAGACTGTCCAACAACTAATGGACATTGATCACCAGGGTAAATACAAGAAGGACATGTCCCATCAAATGAAACTCTGCAAATACCACAAACATCATCTTGATTTGGTTGCGACCAATGCCAGTACATTACCGTATGCCAATCTGATAATGTGACCTTCATATTTGACGCTGTTATTTAGTGGCGATGGCTTACTATTTGTGCGCCTCCCGGCCTCTGTTTATTGTTTTCGTCTCAACGGTGCACCTAACAGGGGGTGAAATGGATAAGTGCAACAGGGCGCAATGCAGCGCGGATGACGAAATGGCAATATAAATAACTAAGAGATTTCTGGTATAAAAATTTTCTTATAATATAGATCTAATAGTATAGCTAATTTTGTGGATATATTAATATGGCTGGATCTAGCGGTAGACCAATTAATAGAAGGAATCGTCTGTCACAGAATGTTCACGTTGGAGCAACCATACCGGAAGGCGATAAGGTAGATCATACTACGGCGCCATCGCTACCTACGTTTAAGAGGATATCAGAGGGCACGAGGGCGTCAAGCGAGCATCGGCGGATGAGGGCGGACTCTGTTGCGCGAGACGCGAACAGCATCATTACTCTGAACATACTACGGGCGCTGGAGGCAGTGGCGGACGACGACGACGACGATGGCAGCGACGGAAGTGCCAGCGCTGGGAACAGCGGTTTCAACAACGGCGACGAGGACGGGCTGGGCGACGTGGACGAGCACGAGGACGGCGTCGGCAGTGACAACGACGACAGCGACAGCAACAACGACAGCACCGGCAGCAACAATGACAGCAACAACGACAGCAACAACGACAGCAACAACGACAGCAACAACGACAGCAACAACGACAGCAACAACGACAGCAACAACGACAGCAACAACGACAGCACCGGCGCCGGCACCGGCACCAGCGGTGGCCGGCCCGGCGAGAAGCGTTCGAAGGAGTCGCCAGGTCTGCTGTCTGGCAAGCAAAAGGAGGTTGCGGGTGCCCAGGGGATCAAGATAGTTATAGACGAGCCCGAGAAGCCTAGCGGGCTGCAGGAGGAGAGAAAGCCTCGCCGCAAGGCTGAATTCTATGACTCTGAGAGCGAGAGCAGCATATCTGATGAGAAGCCGGAGCCAGCGACCAGCGGCCCCAGTTTAATAAGTCGTATTTTCAGATCGCATAAAGATGAAGAGAGTGCTATTGAGAATCAGGGTCCAGGATTAGTTCAACGGTTAGGTATACTACCAAATAATTTGAGGAATGATGCAGAAGAGTTTGAGTTGCGTTTATTTTCAGAAGATCATCCGTTATCAGCATGGCGACAAAAGGGTGGATCTCATGAAGATGGAGATGTACCTGATGAACATGTTGATGGAGAGGCAAACCAAATCAGCTCACAGGTTCATGATATAATGAAGTCACACGAGGGTTCTAAATTTTCCAAGATGTTTCATATGCGAAATAAGCTGTCTGGACAGATATCTAGATCTTCCAGTAAGACGTCGTTGAGTGATCTATTTTACGCTAATAATAATAGAAATGTTGACTTGGACAATCCAATGGCCTTAGAATATGACGGCCAAGTACAGCCTAACGAGTTTGTGCGCAGCAACTTAGAAGACGGTGAGTATATTCCACCGCCTGCTCGTGTACAGGATGGTGTTCTTTCTACACTTATGAAAATGTATTCTTTGGGGAATTATGATTCTGAGAGCTCTGCTACATTGTTAGATTCTCCAGATTCTCGATCTTTTGGACACGAACATGGTTCAAGTCTTGGAATTAGAGACGGCCTGTTCAGTGATGCCAGACACCCTCACGGAGGATCTGAACCTGGTACGTCTTCGCCTAGTACGTCTTCGCCTGGACCTATATTTAAAAATATGCCCTCATTTAAACCAAGTATGACAAAAGAAAAGAAAGCAGCTCTTTCAAAACATAGAAAGAAGCTTAAAGCGAAAATTACAGTTCATTTACTGAATTTAATCCAAAAGAAAAACTTTATATTAAAAATTTGTACAGTTTTTATGCTTTATGGTGCTCCTCCTCATCGATTAGAAGAATATATGGTGATGACATCAAGAGTACTTGAGATTGATGCACAATTCATGTATTTCCCAGGATGTATGATTGTTGCATTTAATGACCCAGCAACTAAGACAACTGAAATGCAGTTAGTTCGTACTAGGGAAGGTGTTAATCTTAGTAAACTTCATGATGCTCATCAAGTTTATAAAGCAGTTATTCATGATATTTTGGCTACTGAAGAGGCGTCTAAGAAGCTAGATTCTCTTATGGAATGTCGACCATTATATCCTGAATGGTTATGTGTTATATTTTATGGTATAGGTTCATCTATGGTTTGTCCATTTGCATTTAATGGGAACTGGGTGGATATGCCAATTTGTTTTATTATTGGATGTTGTGTTGCTTTTCTTCAATATTTTGTTGCTCCAAGACTGGCAATGTATAGTAATGTCTTCGAAATTGCGGCATCTATAGTTGTTAGTTTCTTGGGTCGTGCATTGGGTCTGATTGATCATGGAAGAATCTTTTGCTTCAGTGCATTGGTTCAAGGATCACTAGCGTTAATATTACCAGGTTTTATTATTTTAACTGGATCTTTAGAATTACAATCGAGAAATATTGTAAATGGTGCTGTTAGAATGTTTTATGCTATTATTTATTCTTTATTTTTATCTTTTGGAATTACAATTGGTGCAGCTCTTTATGGTTGGATTGATGAAGAAGCAACATCTAATCAAACATGTGCTTATAAAGAACCATTGTCTCCGTGGTTTAGATTTATTTTTGTTCCAATGTTTTCGCTAATTCTTTCATTAATTAATCAGGCTTCATGGAAACAGTTGCCAATAATGATTGGAATTGCATGCGCTGGCTATGTTATCAGTTACTTCTCATCTTTACATTTCCAAAATTCATCAGAATTTACAGCTGCTTTAGCTGCTATGCTCATTGGAATATTAGGGAATGTATATTCAAGAGCTTATCAAGGTTTGGCAATTAGTGCGATGTTGCCGGCAATTTTTGTACAAGTTCCTAGTGGTATTGCTTCTCAAAGTTCTCTTTTAGCTGGTATTGATAGTGCTAACCAAATTGTTAGTAGTTTGAATAACACTGCTGATACATCGACACTTAGTAACACTGATAATAGTTTGAGTTTTGGATTCCTGATGATTCAGGTAGCTATTGGAATTACTGTTGGTCTTTTTACTGCTTCCATTATAGTTTATCCTTTTGGAAAGAAGGGTACCGCATTGTTTACACTTTAATTACTAATAATAAACGTAATGTTTGATATATATATTTTTTTTCCTGATTATTGTAGCTATATACATTACTTACCATATAAATGGGAAGAAGATCTTACGAGATCTTGGGTACTTGTCGCCAAACTCCTTTCTGTAACGCTTGTGCTTCTTTACAGCCCAGGCAGCCATTTGGACGAATCCAACCACCAAGAAAAGGTACGAGAATGGGTTATTGTTGATGGCGGCGAAAGTGGCCCATCCAACAGTCTCAAAGAAGTAGTTTGGCACAGTTACCAAGTTAAATCCGTAACCGTAAGGAATGGAGCGAGTCTTGGTACCTGGTTTTCTCAAACTAGCAAGGTTGAGATGTGTAATAAAGTTAGAAACTTCATTAAATGCCCAGAACGCGATTAATCCATAAAGGACAGGTTGAGAATGGTTAGAGACGTGGAATAAGAACTTGGTGATTGCCCAAGAGTCTGTTTGGTTCTCTTTTAATGCCTTTGGAGAGTAAATCGCAGCAGCCAAGTTAAGCCCTGAAAGAATCCAGTAATGGGTAGAGTTCTTGAAGAGGTTGAAAAGCGGCATTGTTGCCAGGGAAAACTTATGAACAAAAACAGTTTCATACTCTCTCTTAAGAAAGTGTAATGAGACAAGAATTAAACTAATAGTTTGAGTTTGGGAATGAGACAGAACAGGGCCATAGTAGAAGTAAAATAATGGATGAATAAGTAAAGGACCAAGATATTCTAAAATGAAAACAGTTCTCCATGAAATTTGTGGACCTAAATCTTTAGAATATAAAGTTATAACACCATCATCATCAGCAGTCAATCCATTTGCTGAGATACTAAGATCTAAGTCAACTGGTACCGGCTTCTTCTCACCAGGCTTAGTAAGCCTAACACGGTGGATGCTAACGCCATTGGCCTTAGCAATAATTGACGCAATGTCGCCAACCTTGGTCTCTGGAGTAAACTCAGAGCTCAGAAACTCCTTAATGCCCCTTGATCTGGACTTAACTGTCACCTCAACCATGCTGTACAATACCTGGCCCGCCTCCCTGGAGGCAAACGATAATCACCGTCCAGCAGTGCTGCTACGCGCACTACGCAGGGTAGGAAAAAATTTTATTTTAGGAGGCGATGAGCAGCAGAGAGCAGTGATGGCGAAGTTTGTCCATGATATACAGAAGAAGCAGCACGGTGAGCGGGCTCAGCCTGCTGCTAGAAAGCGTCTTGGTCTTCTTCAGAAGAAGAAAGATTATCAGCTAAGATCTAAAGATTATCATAATAAACAGGAGAGACTTAAAGTGTTAAGAGAAAGGGCGGCTAATAGAAATCCTGATGAATATTATCATTCTATGAAGAGTAAGAAAGTTGATTCAAGGGGAGTTTTAATAGCTGAAAGAGAAGGTAGTGAATCTTTAAGTGTTGATGAAGTTAAATTATTAAAAACACAAGATTCTAGTTATATTACTTCAAAAAAAGTATCTGAAATGAAAGGAGTTGAAAAATTAATTTCTGGTGGACAAATTGAAGGAGTTAATGGAGGGGCAGTTACTTTTAAATCTAGAGGTAATCATACAATTTTTTGTGATGATGAAGATCAGCTAGAAAATTTTAATGTTGCACGTCATTTTGGTACAGATCAAAGATTAGCTGGAAGAGTTGAGAATAGATTAAAATTAAATCAAATTGAGCAACTTAATATAATTGAACAATCACCAGAACTTTCAAATAAAGTTAATGAAAAAAAATTACGTCGTTTAAAGGCTATTAAGCAAAGACTTGAAAGAGTTCAACAGTTAGAGCGTGTTGAACTTAAAATGAATCAACAAAGAGAGTTAATGAAGAAAGGAAGTAAAAAGAAAATTATTGGAAAAGATGGAAAAGTTTCTTTTAAATGGAAGAATCAACGTAAAAAGTAGATCATTGTCTTATATTACTAATATATTCATCATTAGCATTTATACCCTGTAGCCCGCTGTATTGGCCTTCCTATGTCACAGAGGTGTCCGGGTAACATCTCTGCAAATTTGATGAAAAGAAAAAATTGTGGACGCCATCGGGTGGAAATCAAGTAACGAGTGCAAGATGGCTGAAGATTTGCAAAGTCTCAAGCCAGATATGGTTATTAGTATTGGCGCTGAGCCAGAAGATATTGCTGGTGAAGTTGAAGAGGTACCAGAAGCTTCATTAGAGCAAGAAGTTGAAACTGTTGAGACTTCAGGATTTACTGGAGTTGAGACTGAAGCTGAAGAACTTGAAAGAAAGAAGAGAGAATTTGAAGAAGGTGGAGGATTACCAGAACAACCAGAAAATCCAGATTTTACTGAATTAACTGCTTCATCACCAGAAATTATTAATCGTCAAGCTACTATTAATATTGGTACTATTGGTCATGTAGCTCATGGTAAATCAACTGTTGTTAAAGCTATTTCATCAAAGAATACTGTTCGTTTTAAGAATGAATTAGAAAGAAATATTACAATTAAATTAGGTTATGCTAATGCTAAAATTTATAAATGTGATAATTGTCCAGAACCTGATTGTTATAGATCATTTTCATCTGATAAAGAAATTCATCCAAAATGTCCAAATTGTGAAGGTCGTTATAATTTAGTTAGACATGTTTCATTTGTGGATTGTCCTGGGCACGATATTTTAATGAGTACTATGTTATCAGGTGCTGCTGTTATGGATGCTGCATTATTATTAATTGCTGGTAATGAATCTTGTCCACAACCTCAAACTTCTGAGCATTTAGCTGCTATTGAAATTATGAAGTTAAAACATATTATTATTTTACAAAATAAAGTTGATTTAATGAGACAAGATTCAGCTCTTGAACATCAAAAATCTATTAAAAAATTTATTAAAGGTACTGTTGCTGATGGTGCTCCTATTGTGCCGATTTCTGCTCAATTAAAATATAATATTGATGCTGTTAATGAATTTATTGTTAAGTCAATTCCTGTGCCGATCCGTGATCTTACTGCTTCTCCACGTTTAATGGTAATTCGTTCTTTCGATGTTAATAAACCAGGTGCTGAAGTTGATGAACTTAAAGGTGGTGTTGCTGGTGGATCTATTTTATCTGGTGTTTTTAAATTAGGTGATGAAATTGAAATTCGTCCAGGTTTAGTATCAAAAGATGATAATGGTGCAATTATGTGTAAACCAATCTTTTCAAAGATTGTATCTTTACATGCTGAAGATAACTCACTTAAATTTGCCGTCCCTGGTGGTCTTATTGGTGTCGGTACTAAAATTGATCCAGCTTTATGTAGAGCTGATCGTCTTTTAGGTCAAATTGTTGGTGCTAAAGGTCATTTACCAGCTACTTATGTTGATATTGAAATTAACTATTTCTTACTTCGTCGTTTATTAGGTGTTAAAGCTGAAGGTCAAAAGCAAGCTAAAGTGAGAAAATTAGATGTTGATGAATTATTAATGGTTAACATTGGTTCAAGTGCAATTGGTGCTCGTGTTGTTGCTGTTAAAGCTGATATGGCTCGTTTACAACTTGCATCTCCTGCTTGTACTGAAGTCAATGAAAAGATTGCCTTGTCTAGAAGAATTGATAAACATTGGCGTTTGATTGGCTGGGCCACTATTAAGAAAGGACGTGTTTTAGAAACTAAATAATTAAGTTGCATAATGGTATATTAAAATGTATGTATGCTATATATTAATTGTAGATAATTATCTTATATAAAATAAGTATTCTTCTGATAATATGAACTCTGATAATGAATTAGTCTCCATTAGTTTGAATAATTCCTTACCAACATAATCATATAACTTATATAATCTATTTAGTACAAATAAAGTACCATCAAGGTATCTGTCATTCAATACTCCAGGACTATTTTGACTAATGATAAAATCAGCTGTGGACACTGGGATTTTTAGTAAGTCCGTAGTTTCTATTGAGCCTTTCTCATCACTCAGCAGATTATCCAGTGACTTAACGTTAGACAACATCAAATCATCGTTGTCAATACTACTAAATGGTGACAGTCTAGACACTAGAGACGGTAATTTAGTAGCAATTGGTGAGTTTGGGTGAACCATAATATCAGTAATCTCAATTTTCACTCCATAACTAATATTTACTTCATGCATGGCTCCAGCTACTATAAAGTTTATAAATATACCATAAGCACTCAGTAAACACTTGTTTGCAAGCTTCATAATGGTTTCAGTTTTATGAGTTTTAGCTCCTTTAACCTTATTTTTAAATACCCTTACATTTGCCTTAAGTGATTGAATCTCTTGGAATGCATCAAAGTTCTCAGCACTGTACTCTTGCTGTAGGTACTCTCTGAATAAATGTCTCGATCCAGCATCATTTAGTATTTGCTTAAGGGCTTCAGAACTTTTATCTATACTATTTTTTGCATTTATTGGGTACAGTTTCTGAAAATCCGTGGTTATCTTTAAGTTCCTTGGCTTCAACCTGCGGTCCTCAACTACGGCAAACTGTCTGTCAATCTCATCTGAAGTTTTCCCCCAGTGACACTTGGATTTACCTAAGGCTGAGATTCGGTAAAATCTGTGGCGGGAACCCAGAAATGTTTTCGACTTCTCAGAGATAAACTCGATGTACCCCGAAACCAACAATAGCTGCCCAAGCAGCACTGCCTCCAGAGGGTATAAGATATCGCAGCAGTCCATGAACCACTGGCACAATGCTTTACCAGAGAAACAATTCTCCACAGTTTTTCCATTTATAACTTTGCTCTTGAATAATCTCACCCCGCTGCCAGAGACATAGTACTGAACATGAGCGTCTGAGTCGGGGTTGGTGAAGAACCGGTGCTCAAAGGGCGACACAGTAGAAGCACTACGGCCATCAAAATGCTCTTCTTTCTTGCTCAGTGATGATTCTAATTCGATTAGTGGCAGCCAAAAGTCCAAACCTGGTGACTCTTCATTTAAATTCTCGACAATATCTGCGCTGCCGTCAACTGCCCACACATTTGGCTTTGACCCGAGAGCATTGACGAATAAGAGAAGAACTAGCGAAGATGAAAGACATATTTTATCTGATTTCGAGCTTCTTTCAATTTTAAACAAGTCCATAGAGTTAAAATTGGTACGGAGTATGTCGGGCTTCTGAGATGCTGTTAACTTGTGGAAACTAGCGAACCGGTTGACAATCGCAACTCCCTTCGGAGTAGGCTGCAATAAGCTGGTAGAGGTATATTGTGACCGTGTTCTGTCAGTAGGACAATGAATTAGTTTTGCATCAAAAAACATTCCCACCAAAACTTTGGCTAGTTGTGGCTTTATGTGGTACTCCATGCTGATCTTAAAACTGTCCGCCGCTCCTAGTGTCAAATGAATGTTCTCTAACACTCTGACCCAGTCTGACAAGTACACCGAGTACTTCTTCACACTGCTGCCGTTTGGCTTACTATTGCCTAGTTCTTGGATCATGGCCAAGCTAAAAAGTTCAAGTACTTGCTCTGATCGTATATGCCCATTCCCAGTAACCGGTATATCAGTGTTGACTGTCTTATAGAGTGTCTTTCTTTGCGCCCCAATGTTATCTTCCTCCATAAGTTTAACAAATAAAATATAGAAAATTTCCCAGAGTGTAATAAACAAAATTAAATCTAAAATTATATATTAATTAGACTTTGCGCTGCTATATATAATCTCTAACACTCGTCACTCCTCCTTGCATTTCAACTTAAGGATGCTACTAAGAATAACCGTGTACACTCATCACAGATAACTGAAAACTGAAACTTTACCTGATGATATCAATATTATACATCATATTACAGAAATTTATTATTGTTATTAACCATTTTACAGTATATATATATCTATTATGCTTTATTGTATTAGCTATTTACAGTGAGTAATGCACAACATGCAGCATATACGAATCAAGATCTAAGACAAACTAACTCTGTTCATCTATTTTCGAGTTTTTGGACTCAATTAAGTCCCATTGGCTTTTATACTCTTCTAATATCCAGCTCTTAACTTCCTGTTTCGCTTCAGGGTCCTCAGTCCAGCTGTATATGGCCTCAATAGTGTCTGGAGCTACCTCGAGACCGTTAAACTTCATCTCCTCTACCAACTCTATGGCGCCCTTATGGTCGCCATGGTAGCAGTGAGATATCATAAACTGTTTATAGTTTTTGGCATCAGGGACGTAGTCGATTTCGCTGAGATTATTCCAGAACAGCTGCACGGTCTCTAAGCCACCGTAGGTGTATGACTTGAGCATGATGTTGATGGTATCTGAGTTGACTGCGTTCTTGTTAGAAGCAGGAACAGACAAGTACAGCTCAAACAAGTCTCTAGTTTTAAGGAAATTCTGTAAGTTGCTATAGGCATTGAGCAACGAGTTCTTGAGAGCAATATCGTTCTCTACCACCACATCCATACGAAGCATTGCGTGAAGCTCTACTACGCCCTGCTCGAAACAGATATCGCCAAATGAGTCGAGGAGGTATCTGTAATGCTCTGGTCCCGGAGGAGGTAGACCAAACAATCTGTTCAATTTCTTCATCTGCTGAAATATCACTAAAGAGATGTCTGGACGTTCTAATTCGTTGAATTTTTTCATTGCCTCCAAATATGTCTCATATGGAACATTAAAGAAACAACGATGAATGTTTCCGTAAACCATCCAAGCAACTTCAGCATCCTCGGTAGCTAATAAGTAATCGTAAAGGGTCTGAAAAATACTGTGCGAAAACTTATTATTCAAATCAACCTTTCTAGAATTTAGGTCTTTGTTCTCCAAGTTAAAGATATCTTCCTCATTCATCTTACCGTAGTACTTTGAAGTGGTGTTATCTTCGCTGCTGATAAATTCCTTATCTAGCAATTCAATTGCATCGCCAACATAGTCTGCTTTCAAGAACTGCTCAAGTACGATGTTCACAGTATAAGAGTCAATGTGGTCGACGAAATTCTTGAGCTTATTCATAAACTCAAAAGCCTCCTCTAACTCTTCCTTCGTCTCACTGCGGGTGAAAATAGCCTGGATCGCTAGAAACAAGATGTTATCGTATTTCTCATTGGTAGCCTGGCTCCACTCAACACCATGATTAACGCTTTGTTGAAATATAGTAGGAATTGCAGCTCTGGTATTCTCATCATTGAGCTCAATCGCATTCCGCAATAGAAGAGCAAAAGTACCTGCATTTATTTGAATCCCAAAATCTTCAAAGAACTCCAAAATCAGCTCCACATATAAACGGTCCTTCGAAGAACGCAATGCAGCCTTTATCAAAGTATTCACAGTTACTCCATTAACATAAGAATCTCCACTACCATCTGTGCCGTCAAACCCAGTAAGCTCTAAGTTCATCTCGCCATTGACTTCAACAACCTTATAGTCCACTTCTGAGTTAGACTGCTCATAATGAGACACCTCTCCTACCCGTTTGAGCAAAGCCTCATTGTCTGCGAATAAAGAGTTAGTGTCCTTTAAAACATCCCACGCAAGCAATAAGTCCCAGCCTTCTTTTGATATTTCTGAGTTCTTTTTGCTATTGGTGAATTTCTTCATCACCTTGTCACCAATTCTAGCACCGTCATTATGCTCAATAACAGCGCCCATTAAAATACCAAAGTTGCTCTCATCAATGTCTATTTTATCAATTGACGGCGCAAGTGCCTCTAAAACGAGTGTCGACTCTTGGTCGCCGTTGAGCTTATCTAAAAGGTTCATAAGAAGCCCAGTGTTTCTGTACGCAATGATCTTGTCAACAAATAACTTTAAAACTTTACTCTCTTTGAGATCGCTAATGAACACTGGATCAGTCGCATTGTCTTTTACTTGCTCATGATAGCTGTCCATATAGTAAGCCACCCAGTCCTGCATTAAGCCAACATCTGGATGGATACACGTCTTCTCAAATATTTTCATATTAGCTTTAGCGTTACCAGGCCCTATTTTCTTAATAGCATCCAAAATATATCTCAGAGTCTGTGGCCTTATACTCGTCTCCGTGGCCATTGTCTCGACACACTGCACTATATGCTCATACGCTTTGTGGTAGGTTAAGAACTCCACATACAATGCATACACCCGGTCTAACTCTTTACCAAGACTTCTGCTAGTATATATACTAGAGTATATATCGGGTATTATAGAACACGCATTTTTATCCTTGTAAATATCCTTGGGTTCCTTCCCTAACGAAATGCTTCTAACCGTCCAGTCCATGATGCGAAGAAGCTCCTCATCAGTGAAGATCTGATTCAACTCCAACGGTGTCGCCAGACGCAAAGATGTCGATCCACTAATACTTTCTTGGTTACCACCAGAAGAAGAAGCAGTTTTCAATCTTTGTAGTAATCTGAGAAAATACTTCACTACCGAGGACTCAGACACACCATCTTCTGTTGCGTTCATGAAGTCAAATACAAGTCCTTTAACTTTTGATACATCTATCAGATTCTCAGATTGAAGATGTCCTCGCACATACTGCTCAAGGCTTATAAGTATATCTTGCTGAATTTGAGGAAAATTATCAATAGAACCACCCTTTTTAAGAACCTCTGTAGATTCGAGAATCTGAACCGTACCGTTCTTGGACCTCTTCGGCTTCCTATTAAATATACCATAGCCTCTCCTGCTAATAGGTTTTATACAATATAAAGAATGAGCATTCAAGCTGGAAGTCTCAGATAAACGCTTGATGGCCCTAGAGCCGAGAACCCGAGAAATTGCCATCTCCTAGTCCAGCTGTAGATCTGCAACTAACTCATCTACCTTATGAAATTTTCTTGCAATCAACATGGTGCAAGGGCTACAAACGTCTACCACATATAGTGCTTAACGTGGCTACCACATTACGACGGTATATAATATTATTAACTGGCATATTGATTATTTATGTGTAGAATACAGTATAGCACTATAGTATATTGAGGGAGAGAGCTACCTCACCACAGGGAGATATTCTTGGACTGCATGTTAGTTTACGTTCTGACAGGATAGGAAAAGGATACTTACGCTCTGGGTCTAGTAGAGACGATTCACGAACACAGCCGTTGATAAACAGATCATTAACCATTCTTGGAAGTTCTCCTATTAAAGATCCCGTAGAGTCTATTTGCAATTTTTTAGATATCTGTTTTCTAAGGTCGGCTATTTTAGCATATAGGGCCTTCCAGTACAACGCAAGGAATAATGACTGGAACTCTCCAAATGAAGGCTTCTCTTCTAATTTTAAATACGTTGGAATGACTATGAATGAGCATTCATTTATATCATCTGTGATACGGCCGCCGTTAATAACTATGGTATCTTTTAATTTAATAAGTTCTGAGTCTTGCAAGAAATGTTCATACAATACCAATCCAGCTGCGTACTTAGGATTCAGTGAAAGCCATTTTAGAGGTATTTCATCATACTTTGGAATAATTTCTTGTAAAGATATCAAATATATAGAGATTCCCTGGAAACATTGATCCATGATTAAATCCTCAATTCCCTCAGACTTTTCATACATCAAAAACTCGCCTTCAATATTCGTAAGAGAAGGTGGAGTACGATCCATTTTTGACATTATCTGCTATGTTAGTAAAACAATAAAAATTTGAAAACGAAGAGCGTAGTACATACCTTATCAAATTCTATATCCGTGATCTCTGCTTCGTAGCTATCACCATCAGCATCCTGACGGAGCAACGCCTTGTTCAACACTTCTTCTGAGACAGCAAAACAGTATCGAGGTTCTAGAAGTAAAATTCTCTGGTTCTCTATACAGTCAAATATCCACATAGGTTTAAGTATATCATAGCCTAGCTTATGAGCATCTACCGTCTTTAGAGTGTATTTCTCACTGACAATTACAATAGTCTCATTAATATCAAGGTCAAGGGACTCAACTAAAACGATTTGCCCTCCATGCTCCTTAACTGTCTTTTGGATTTCAATAATTTGAACTCTGGGCGAGCCTACTGGCTTGTAATCGCTTAATACAAGAAATTTAAAGCCATCAAATAAGTTTGAAATGGGTATAATTTCGCCAAGCGAGTCCACATTAAGCATCTTCTTTCGAGGCAGGACTTTCGATCTCTTCGTTTCAATGGTATGCAGGTCATTTTTATCCCCACCCTTTCTTTTGTATCGGTCCTTCCATGCTAAGAACTCTTCTAGACTCATCGAAGACTTCCAGTCCTTGTCATCACGTATAGCTTTCATATATCCTGAAAGAACAGTAGAACCAACCCTATAACGTTTCCCATATATACCGTATTCAATATCACGAGCCTTAACTTGCATCACTAGAGAATCTTCAGGGTCGATCCAGAATCTGGGAAGTTTGGCAGTTGCTACGGAAGATGGGTGCTGAAATTCTAGTAGAGACTTTTCAGGAGGATCTTGTTGATAGTCTCGCCATTTTCCTTTTGTTTTTGCCTCAATTATTTGATAGTCAGTAACCGAAAGTCCATTCGCAATACTGCAGAATGAATAAAAAGTCTTTGCTTTTCCTACCCGAAGACCACATAAATAAGATGTCTTCTTTTGAGGGATTTTTCCAATAATACAAAGATCCATGTCAGCACCATACTCTTGTAGATACTCTGGCTTAACCTTAACCCATCCATCATGTCGCAGGTCAACAGCATATTTGGTATATAAATCTTTAAGAACTATACCCTCAGTGTTAGATTCAACTGCATCCTGTAGATTTGTCTGAATATCTTGCACTGTCCTACCAATTGAATATTGTACCAACTCTATATCGCCATGCTTTGGAGTGATTAGTTGTTGAAGAATCTGTTTTCTTTGCTGTAAAGGTTTATTACATATCAATTGATCATTGAGCATCAATATATCAAAAATCATATAGAGAGGCCGGAACCTTTCGTTCTTTCGAGTTATTTCCACATTTGTAGACTTGAGTGACCCAAATGGTAGAATAACATCACGCTCCATATCGTAACTTAAAATTTCTCCATCTAATATAAGATTATTAATATTATTCATCTTGCGAGGATCTATTACATCTTTAAAGTACGGTGCTAGTGAACCTGAGTTCAAATCCCCTCCATAATCTTCAGTATAGTCAGTAGCACGTCTACTAAAGAACCTAAACAGAAGCTCCTTATCAGATGCTTGCCGTTTCATATGCATCTGTAATCTCTCACCATCAAGCTTTTCCTCAATGTAAAACCCATCAAAATCTTCAGGATTCTTATCCTTAAATATATACTTAAATGTTCGCTGGAACCCTCTAATAACACTCTCATAGGAACTCTTTGGATGAGCCGCCAATTGTGGAGCAAAAGGTTGCATAATTTGAACCGATAGCTCTTTTTTAGATAGTACTAATTCTTGATTCTGAAGTTTGGCACAGACTGCCTCTAAGCTACTAGTCACTGAGAAATATTCTGGGGCCTGCGGATGCCATGCTCGAAGCACAGCAGTCTCTGAGTGTCCAATAATTCGAGCTTTAAGAATAATCAAAATTAGTATTTTAATTTCATTCTTATTCATATTTGTAAAAACTTCATCAAACATTTTCTGCTGATTTGTAGTTTTAGCTAACGCTGTATCATTTAGATTATCTAAAAATTTATCAATATCTTGAATACTGTATATACTACCTTTAACACCATGTTGACGAACTGATACAATATCTGCCATCATTTCTCCAAGTTTCTGTACCTTTGAATACTTTCTAGTATAGCCCTCACTAACATATAAGTCACCATTGAAGAGTCGCTGATATTCATCACTATCCTTTAAAAGTCCCGTACTTTTTGCAACAATATTACTCATAGTTTTCTCCTTAATGTGATAGCTCCTGCTCCTATCTCTGTCTGGCAATATTAGACGTAAAAGCGTATAGAAAGGCACATCTTCTTGATACTGCGTCCTCCAGGACGTCAAGAACTGGTGGATAATGTAGCGCCGTCTCTCCAACACGGTCCCATTACCAAACTCAGATACCTCCCCAGGCTGAAGCTTCTTAACAGAAGATAGATTGACTAAGAAATCTACCAACTGCTGAAATTTCATCGGAGATGTCAATGAGATGAGATGAGCTAACAGCGCCTCTCTATGCTTTATTTTCGGCCCGGGCTCATATACTATGCATTATACACTGGTATAACATTGTAGAGAACAAAGTACAGAATACAGATTATACTATTACTTAAGGGTATATTAAAATTTAGAGAAAGTCTATATTAAACGTAAGTACAGAAGCAAGAACATTAAACAAGTTTAGTCTTGCAAATCGAAAGCGTATTTGGATTTTTGTCTAATTGCTCTTCCATATTTTATAAATAAGAGAGGTACTGGAATCATAGCAGCTGCAAATAATCCTAAAAGTAAACCAGCCCAATTAGTTCCCATTCCTTTAAACATATAAGTAGCAAATAATGGGAAAACACCACCAAAAATACTTCTAATAAGGGTATTAGCTGCCATAGCAGAAGCAGCATAAATTAAATATGAATCTATAATATAATTTAAGCAAGGAAGGAAAATAGCCATAATACCAAAACCAGTAAATATACCAGATACAGCAGGAGCTGGCCATGGAACTTTATCAGGATAATTACCAGTCCAACAAAGCCAAAATAAACCAATTGGGAATATAATTGAAGGTAAAATTAAACCAGGTAAACGAGCTTCAGGAACTGGTTTACCATCATGAAGATCAACTTGTTTTTTATAACCTTTTTCACAATATAATACCCAAAGACAAGCTAATACTTCACCAATAATTAAAGCAATATAAGGTAAATAAGCAACACCACCTTTCCAACCATAACCTTCTAAGAAAATAATTGGATAAGCAGTTAAACATAAATATAAAATACCATAAACAAAAGCAACATAAATTGTAATTAATAAAATAATTGGTTCAGTAAAAAGAAGTACCATTGGACGAGTAAGATTTTTTTCAACAATTTCAGAGAATGAAAGAGTAAATTCTTCATGAGCAGCTCTAATACCCCAATTACCAGTACGACGACGCATTTCTTCAGCTTTATCAACTAAAATAATTGGATAATGAGTTTCTTTATAAACAGTTATAACCAAAAGGAAAGCAGCACAAGCTAAAATACCAGTAATATATTCAGTCCAACGCCATCCTAAATAAGAAGAAGCAATAAATCCACCAATAATTGGAGCTAATTGAGGACCTAAAACCACACCAAGAGAAAACACACAAATTGCATAACCACGAGTACGATTATCATACATATCAGCAAAAGCAGCACCAACCACAACTAATGGAGCAGAACCTAAACATCCACTAAAGAATCGACAAATCATAATTGTTTGAATATCTTGAGCAGTTGCAACAGCAAACAGAAAACAAATAAAAGTAAACAGAGAAATTACTAATGGTGGTTTACGACCATATAATTCAGATATTGGAGCCCAAAATATTGGACCAAAAGCGAAACCTAAAACATAAAGTGCAACACCAAGAGTTGCAACTTCAGCCAGTACATGATATTGTTTAGCAATATCAGGAATACCAGGTGAAAATACTGATGAACCAAATGCAACAACCATAACAAGAAATGTTAAACTAAGAAAAATTCCACTCTTTTTTTTAAATGGCCAATTATGTGGATGAGCAGGATCATCCAGACCCTCAAATGTAACAATATACTGTTCTTTATCAGGAAGAGAAGGAGGTAATGGACGACCACCACCCATAGCAGGTATAGGTGTAGTATACTTTTTTGATGAAGCATTGGTAAGAGATCTAGAGATTCGTTCCACAGCAATAACATTGGACGCAGCATCTGAGCCAACATCCGCTAAAGAGTGTGTATAAGTTTTAGCAATTCTTTGACCATATTCCCTATCAATAACATCTTGAATAGGCTGTGCCTCGTCTGCACTCTCTAAGGAAACTTCATCATCATCATCATCATCGTTCTCAGAGGCTTCATCTTGTGTCTCGTATAATTTCCCCTCAGCAACAGGACTAATAGTCTCTGGAGCAGAACCTTCAGTGCTATCTACCTTTGGCTCAGTACCATCTACTGAAACATCAGTAGAGCTTTGCTTGTTCGACGACATATTCCAAGTATTTTAATGTCGTAATGTAAACAGTAAAGCAAAATAAAGTATAAGAAAAAGTACTGTAAATTTCAGCGCTTCAGCAACTATTTATTTACTTATAAGTATAAATAAACACACCACACGTGAGAAGATAAATAATCAACGGATATACGGAAAGGAAATAGTATAAATGGCCGTGAATATTTGGTTTGAAACAATAAGCAGTCTATATTAAAATCGGTAAAATTCACCGAACTATGTATTGTTTTGATATGAGAAAAAGGATACAGTGTGAGGAGAGCATAAATTAGCTGTCGGAATTAAGCAAAGTATCGGCAACAGTTTATTCCGATGCGGGTTTTAACATCCCACAATTATCGGGAATTAGCTCTGTCTACATATATCACTGCAAGGATACAATAACTTGCCTTGGTTGAAACAGTATATCGTAGATATACAGCAACGGTAAAACTGGTTTACGATAAAGCATACCCAACGGTGTGGTATCTGGTCAACCAGATTTTGCGCTGCTGCAACGAACGTTGGCATACCGTTTGTCTCTGCTGTGATGTGAGTACAGATTTGCGCGGGAAACGGCTATTGTCTGGGACTAGCAGCGACCAGTCGGTCGAGGGCGCGGGCGCCGCGCCCGCGCTCGTACACGCACGCTACTGCAACAGTACTCCTCCGCAGCGTCGGCGCGCTGGAACCAGCGGTATCCGCCGACGAGGTCCAGCCAAGCGGTGTCGGCTGAGTACCCAGGGCCGGCGGCCGCGTCTTTTGTATCTATACAGCGTCGCCCTCGGGCTGCCCTGCTGGGCCGCTACTGACCCGGCCGTGGGGCCAAATTTTGGGATGAAAATTTCCAGGCATCGCCATGGCTAAGGGAAAGAACAAAGAGAGGGGCGAGAGCCGGGGGGCGCACGGGGCGAAGAATCTGAGGAATAGTAATGGTCATAATTCTCGTAGACAGCATCAGCATCATCATGTGAGCTCTGGCAGCGAGAGTAAGTTTCCTGCCAAGTTGGCGATGTGGGACTTTAATCACTGTGATCCTAAGAGATGTAGCGGTAAGAAGCTTGAGAGATTAGGACTTATAAGGGATTTAAGAGTTGGACAAAAGTTTCTGGGCGTTGTTGTCACGCCCAATGGACAGTCAGTGGTTTGTCCGAATGATTTAGAGATTGTTGAGACCAACGGTGCCGCCGTGGTTGAGTGTTCGTGGGCTAGATTAGATGAGGTTCCGTTCTCTAGAATAGGTGGTAGACACGAGCGGTTATTACCATATCTAATCGCTGCAAACCCTGTTAATTACGGCAAACCTTTAAGACTCAACTGTGTTGAGGCGTTGGCGGCTTGTTTTGCGATTGTTGGACACGACGACTGGGCGCTACAGCTATTGGAGAACTTCAGCTGGGGCCCAACGTTTTTGAAGATTAACTCCGAGCTTATCGAGATTTATCAGCAGTGCACGGACGCCGCAAGCATCAAAGTGGCAGAAACCGAGTGGCTCAAAAAGGTGGAACAGGAGCTGATCGAGAGACGTGCCAGAAGAGACGAGGAGGATATCATGTTGGTCGGTAACACCAACAGAAGGGAGTTGCCGCCTCTGTCAGACGAGGAGGACTACGACGACGAAGACGAGGAGGAGCAGGCGGAGCCGGACCAGGTGCCGCACGCAGAACACAGCGACCAGGAACACAGTGATCAGCAACACAGTGATCAGGAACACAGTGGCCAGGACCACGGCGCGGAGCTGCTCGACGGTCCGTTGCGCCAATTGCTGCTCCAGCCCAGCGCCAGCCAGGGCCCCGTAACTCCTGGCGATGAGTAAGTGCATGGCGATGAGCAGGGGCACTAGTATTGCGGGACCTTATCTTATCTACAGGAGGTTTGGATTTATGTATATTTCCCACAAATGAATAAAAAATAAAAAAAACTATTCGCCCATATATATAAGTAGATAAATAAAATAAAAAAAAAACAAAAGTTAAAATAAATAAAGATTGATAATAGTAAGAAAAATAAAAAAGAAGTAAAAAGATGCTAATCGTATAAATCGTTAGACAGTAGAGGGCGTTCAGCATTTAGAGAGCTTATTAGTTATCCTCATCAAGTTTGAAGAATCTAACATCGTTCTTAGTAGCATTTGAACCTCTACGGTGCTTGTTGTAAAGCTCTGGAGCTTCACCATTGACAATCAAACCTCTAAGTTCATCCCCTAAGAGGCCCCAGTTACCTTTACCTGCACCGTTCTTCTTAACGTGGGATGGGTTCTCACCGTAGTAACCATTGTGGGTAAAGTAGCGAGCCTCGGCGTCTGGCTTGTTGGATCTGTGAGTTCTTGCCATAATTAATTAATTGTTTTGTTTGTTTGCTTGTTTGTTAAAGTGTTTAGTATCTGAATTGATACGTGTACAATATTTTTGAAAAGAAAAAGAAAAGCTGAAAAGAGAGGATCTGGGTGGCTTTATATTGCTCACCCCTCGTACTGTGGAGATTTCTAGAACGGTATCACGCGAGCCCACCGGCCTAGGTATGATGTTGCGTGACTTGGCGTACAATGACCTCACTGCCGAGTACTGTACACCGGGACGTAAACAGAGAGGCGGCGCAGCGAGCATACGTCCACTTAGACGACGGAGTGCGTGACAGGCCCGTAGCGGGCGCCATGGGGCCATGGCCGGTCCGGCGGCGGTCTGCGGCTCGCCCCGCGGAGCGCGCGGGCGGTATGCAGCTAGAGTCGTCGGTGCGGGCAGACTGAGCGGGCAGACTGCGCGGGCAGACTGCGCTGGAACGGCTACTTACTTTACCAGAACGGGCCCAGCCCGAACCCTTTTAAAACCGCGAGTGGGCTGTCTCAGGATTTTGTGGGGCGCGGGGCGGAAATAGGCGGCCGCACAAGGTGAAAACACGACAAGACACGCCAGCCCGAGGCCGAACGACCCTGGCCGCTGGAGCAGTGGCTGGCGACGCGCAATTTGGCCCAGGTAGCCGACATGGGCAGCCAGCAGAGAGAGCGAGAGAGCGAGAGAGCGAGAGCGAGAGCGAGAGACAGCGATTATGGGACAAGGCGAACAGCGACGACCGAGTGAGCGGGCAGAAACCCTGTATTAGCAATGCGCGGCGGGCTATTGGGACTACAGGTACATCTCGTTCAGTAGGCGGGGAGTGTGCACCAAGTAAACTGGTCACATCTATATATATATAGACTATCTAAAAAGAAGTGAATTGCAGCATCCCGGAGGAACATTCATGTAGCCAGCTGTGCTGTGCGGAGCAGGAACGATCGTTTGTCTGCCCAGATACTGGTCGTAATGTCCGAGGGGTTCACTCAATTTTTTCAAGAGTGACGTTCCGCGCTAAGTTGCGGGGAGAAGGAAGATCTTGAACACCGTAAATCGCCCTCATGAAAAAGAGGAAGAAACAACAATTTAATACTGGAAAAAAAAAAATGAGGGGAGAGCCACCATTCTATGTAAACCCACCTATTATGCTGCACTACCTACAACAACTGTATTCCTATTTTCTCTTAGTTTGTTTCAAGTACTCCGATAATAGCTAGTTGTCGCTGTATGCGCACAGTAGGTAGCTTCAGTAATTAATCTGGCCCGGACCTGGGCGCGCATGTTAAGGTTTTGACTAGCACCTAAGTGATCATCTAACCTGAGCATAAACTGCTTGTAATGCTAGCTGTTCTTGAGGTGGATGGGCTGAGAATGTATTTTCAATAATTACTAATTTACCAGCGTTTTGTATTCTCAAAGACTAGAACTTTTTCGGCGTCTGCAGTATTGCTTTAATTTAGTAACTTTGACTGCTAAGCGTTCTAATGCACCCCAGTCCTGCAGACATTATTACATTACGGTCATATTTCCCAAATAGAAACGTATATAAAGGACTCGACCAGCTAGCCATTATCCCACTTTTCCTTTCTTTTATTCTTTATATTTTTTAGTGTACTCAAACTTTCAGTGCTCATTTTTCCCCGTTTCACTCTTAAATATTTACAATGAAGAGCGAGTACCAAAGACTATTGGACGGCCCAAAGTTCAAAGGCTCAGTGATTAAACACTATGCTGTTACAAGAATAACTAAACTTATTCCTAGCTCAAGTGAGATCCATTTTGACCTGAACTTCTGGAACCCTTTTAAACCACTCACCCAGCTCTCAGCTCGTCAATGGAACTTGTTCTTTGCCGGATTCTGGTGCTGGACCTGGGATGCTTTTGATTATTTCTCCGTCTCCTTAAATGTATCATCTCTTGCTAAACATTTCGATGTGGAAATTTCAAGCGTAACATGGGGTATTACATTAGTTCTTATGTTAAGATCTGTTGGTGCTGCAATTTTTGGTATAATGTCTGATAGATATGGTCGTCGCTTACCGTTAAGTATTGTAATGTTATGCCTCACAGCTCTTCAAATAGGGCTCGGATTTGTTCAAACTTATAAACAGTTCTTAGGAGTTCGTGCTCTCTTTGGTATATTCATGGGGGGTACTTTTGGTCCAGCTTATGCCATCGCTTTAGAGGACCAACCAGCGTCTGCCCATGGTATCCTTAGTGGTATCTTCCAAGAAGGTTACGCTTTTGGTTATTTGTTGGTAGTATGCTTTCAAAGAGCAATTACTGATAATTCAAGTCACGGCTGGCGTGCATTGTTCTGGTTCAGTGCTGGCCCAAGTGTGTTGTTCACTATTTGGGTAATGTCGCTAGGCGAAACTGACTCATTTAAGAGACATCGTGAGCTATCTCGTCTTAACAATGGTGATAACGCAACTAAAAGATTTGTTGAACAAGGTAAAGTTGCTATAAAGAGATATTGGTTAACATGCATATACTTGGTATTGCTTATGGCAGGATTTAACTTTTCTTCTCACGGTTCACAAGATTTGTACCCAACGTTACTTACCGTCCAACTTGGCTATGGCGTTGACCGCAGTACAGTCACGAACTGTGTCGCAAACCTTGGTGCTATAGCTGGCGGAGTCATCTTTGGTCACGCTTCAAGTTACTTTGGTCGTCGTTTCTGTATTATCGTCTGCTGTATCTGTGGAGGTGCTGTGATCTACCCATGGGCGTACGTCCGGTCGTCTGCCATCAACGCCGGCGTATTCTTCCTCCAGTTCTTTGTACAGGGAGCCTGGGGTATCGTCCCAATTCACTTGGCAGAACTTTCACCTCCAGAGTTCCGTTCGTTCGTTGGTGGACTCGCATACCAACTTGGTAATTTAGCATCCTCTGCGTCATCAACTATAGAGAGTACTATCGGAGAGCGCTTCCCATTATCAAAAGACGGACAGATCGTCAAGGGTAAATATGACTACGCTAAAGTTATGTCAATCTTCATGGGTTGCGTATTTGGATATTTACTTTTGATAACACTCGCTGGCCCAGAAAATCGCAACGCCGACTTGTCTTTCCAAGAAGAGAACGAAAGGGCGGACGATGACGACGTTGACTCAGTAGATAAAGAGGCAGTAGATCACTATGAGCGGGCCTAACTAGCCAGCTAATGTCCTTTGTTTATCTCATTCTTTTTTTGTTTATTTTTATTTCTTTTTATTCTGTTCCGTGGTACTGATACTATTAACACCTGTCATATATAGCTTGGTTATCTAAATGTCCCCTACAATTATTCAACGTAGCTGTTTCTTGGCCCTTCATATTCCTATAGCATGTAGCCTGTCATAAGTCCTTACCAGCGGTATATGCTCTTACAAGAAAAAGAAAGTACGGCGGTGGAACTTTTTCTTTTACACACATACATATATATATATATATATATTTATACAGCCAACCTCATCGGCCAAATAATTTTTTAACGGTACTGAAATTTATAAATATCTTTGCGTTGTTTTACTGCTTAACACCCTAGAATATACTTTACAAAAAAATACAGCTATCAGCTATTTAAATAAGGTATTTAATATGAGACTACAGTGGCTCATTTTTATTAGCGCTACATGCTCGGCCGTGAAATTTCCAGGTAGCGGAGATTTGGTGGCAAATCCATTTGATTCGTTGTCCTCTGACCAAAACAGTATCGGAGATATCAGTTCCAGCTCTTCCTTATCAGATCCAAGAAGAGAGCCAGCTGCTGGATTTATTGATCCGACTATTTGCACTGTGAATGATGGCTGTGACAGCACATTTTCCACTATTGATTCCGTGAATCTGAAAATTCGGAAAACTGTTAAAACGTTAGTGACAACAGATTTTTTTAAATATTTTAAATTACAGCTTTATAAAGAATGTCCATTTTGGCCAGAGAACTCAATGTGTTTTAACCCAACTTGTGCGGTGGAAGTTGAGAACTCTATTGAGGAGGATTACGGCATATTCAGCAGTAACTCTGGCAACGGCACAGTCATTGAATATAACTGTGACTATTGCAATACCAGTGAAGAGTTACTGGATGATGCGGTACATGTTGATTTAACGCTTAATCCTGAGAGATTTAGTGGATACGGTGGCGAAGAGGCCGCTAGAATTTGGGGCGCTATTTATCTGGAAAATTGCTTTAATAAGCCAAAGATGGAAGATCCAAATTACGATGATAAATCCCCAGCACTTCATTTTAATAGTAAATATTTCAATATTTTGGCTGCCTGGTCTAACAGACTCCAAAAGAATCGTAATATTGATAATTACCAACGTCTTGTTAATTTAATGAATCAAGAGGATGACAAATGCATTGAGAAACGGGTATTTTACAGATTAATAAGTGGAATGCATGCTTCTATTGGTACCCATCTTTCATTTGAATGGTTAAACACTAACAAAAAGAATGCCGTGTTTGAGCCTAACTTAGATTTATGGATGGAACGTGTTGGTTACTTTGGAGAAAGATTATCAAATATCTACTTTAACTATTCACTTGTCGTCAAGGCAATTCTCAAGTTGAGTGACTATCTTAACCAAATCCAGTTCAGTGAAAGTAATGTGGAGCGTGAATGGATCAACGAGATTGTAACGGCTTACAAGCCTTACGAGAACTCTATCTTCAAAGAGAATTTATTATTTAACTATGAGGATGACTTATCTAACCAGTTACTCAAAAACGAATTCAGGGCAAATTTTAAGAATGTCACTAGTCTTATGGACTGCGTTGGCTGTGAGCGTTGTCGTCTTTGGGGTAAAGTTCAAACTTTAGGATATGGTACTTCTTTGAAAATTTTATTCGAACTTAATGACTTAAAATCTGATGACCTGTTTAATGTTTCAACCCTTAAACGTTCAGAGATTGTTGCGTTGATTAACACGTTTGATCGTTTGAGTAAGAGCATCGAGATTATTAACTATTTCAGAGGAGAATGGAATAATTTAAAAACATTAGAGGAGAGCTCGGAAGATTCGCCATTGGCAACTATAGCCGCTGATATCTTGAATAAGAATGAAAAAGTGGTATCGTACCAGCAAAAGATCTTCAAAGAACAGACTGTATCTGCTTCTAAGGAGGGAAAATCTGCTGTTTATAATGAACAAAAGATTGTTACCTCTAAAGATGCTGCTCCTTCTCCAGCCAAGAAAGCTTTCCCTTCTGCTATTCAGTCCAAGAATATTGAAGAGTCAACAAAGAAATTAGTAAAGATATTTAAAAAGAAACTGAAGGATCAACAATCATCTAAACATGTTGCCTGGCGTGCTGACGTTATTCGTTACGAGGACGAAGACGAAGATGATTTCGAGACTCTTTCTATTCAAGAGATTCGTTATCGTCAAGTATTTTATAACTCTATCCTTCTTAAATTATCAAAAGATCCAAAGGATAAGACTTTCAAAGATCATCTTTATGAAGTTATAGAAGAATTTAGAGATGTATTCAGATTTTTATACCAATCATATGTTTACTTCCCAGCAAATTTATATAATATTGCCATGGGACGTCTTGAAATTTACTGGAACTGGTTTATTGGTAATGATGATTTTTACATCCAAAAGAAAAAAGAGCTACACAAATTGAGCCACAATGCTGGTTATTAGTAGTGTCTTTATTAGCATGTCATACATAGAATTCGTGAGAATAGTCTTTTTTTTTTTTAAGAGAAGAAAAAAGAAATAATAAATATAATAAGGTCTCTTGACTGTTTTAAAAGTACGTTTTAGTCTGTTCTGTAGAGGTCCCTAGTGGGCTCCAAGTTGCTTCAGCAACAGGGACAGCCCTTCCTAATGGAAACATTGCTGTTATTTCTGAATCACTGAGTGTTGGTACTCTGTCAAATGTTAAATTATCATTCTGAACAGTTAGCTTATACTTCAAGTTATGCAAGCTAACAATCAAGTTATTGAAGTCGTACAATATCAACTCCAATTTTACCCCGTTTCGCTCAGCAAGAAGACATTTCTTATAGAACTTGGCCTTCGACACAAGATTCTCAAACTCAAGAGCGTTCTTCTTGGAAACTTTAGAGTTCTTTGAAGAGGTATTCTCAGAACTGTAGCTCACAAAAGAATCTTTATCCTTCTTTTTGAATAATTTGGATTTTAAGAGCTTGGACTTGCTAACGGTCTCTGACAGGTCTCCCAGCGACGCACTGTTCACCAACCCTAGCCCGTACTGTATTATTCCAATAGATTCGCCCGTCTTGTCCTGCTTGATGTACGCCTGCAAGCTGAGGTACTTGACCAAGTACAACTTCATGTAGACCGCGAGAACCCGGAGGACACGGTCAATGCGCTTGATGCTCCTGGCCGCCTTCGACCCACTCGCAGTGGAGCTGTTGCTCGTCTCTGTGACGCCGTCATCTGAGTCCAGATCTGAGTCAGAGTTATCCTGCGACTTTTTCGTGAAAAATTTAGTGATCTTGGGGTTGATAATCGCGAGATCTTCTTGGAAACTGTTAATAATATTACCTAGACTAGTCACCTCAGCAAGTACATAGCTTGCAATCTTTATTAAAATCTGATAATTATTTGAAGAATAGAAATTCGCATTCAAGTCGCCAAGGTCATAGCTCAACATTAACCCGTCGCCTCTGCTGTCGGCGCGCAAAAGAGTATCAATTCTCTCACTCCAAAAGTTCCTAATGACAACCAGTACTAACTGGTAATTGCAACTAACTAAACTCTTTATAAACCCAACAAACTTTTGCGATGTCTCAATTATCGCTCCGTTCGTCTTTAATCCCGCTTCAAGATACTCAGATACTGAGACGCTCTTCTTTAAATACTTGGTAGCTATCTGAGCCCATCTCTGACCTCGCTCCTCCTTATATTGCTTGCTTAAAGACTTTAAATCAACAGAATAGCAATCTCTATAAAGCATCATTATCCCTATCTTGCAAGAAATTAATGATAAGCTCTCAAGCAGCACTACTAGCTCATCATACACTGACCATGATACACTAGTATTACTAGACGAAAGTGGTAAATTCCAAGGAATTGTACTAAATTTAGAACTATTACCTAAATTATATGCATTATCTAATAAAACCACAGCATCAGTATTATTAGATTTTTGATTATTTTCATTAATATGATATGTTAGCTTCTTAATATAATCTTCTAGTATCACCATATAGTTCCCCATCATATTTATATCTGAATCTCTATTTAAACCAACGCCCTCAAGCTTCGACCGAGTCGCCATAGCACCATTGACATCGTCTCGCAAACTCCACGCACTCGCCACAGCTGTTAAAGGCTCAAAAAGGTCCATGCCCTGCTATACTCCCCCACACAGCGCTCCGCCCTCTATCGCCCCATTTGCTCCACAGTGCGCTTAGCAACAATTGCCCCGGTATCTAAGTGCGCTTAGCAACAACCAGGGCCGCAGGGAGTCCGCGGCCCGCTGGCGCGCGCACCGGCGCGGCCACGCCGGCACAGCGCAGCACAGCCCCACA
>JAJLYT010000073.1:0-44055 GCA_030571755.1 Saccharomycopsis olivae (nom. inval.) | reverse complement strand
GCGGCGGGCGGCGGCGGCGTGCCGGGTGTTTGCGCCCTCTGGGCGGCGTGGGGCTTTCAGAGTACTAACAGAGACGTTTAGACTGGCCGGATAGCGAGGACTTGAGCAACAAGGAGCAAGCCAAACTTTGGAATGAGGACTGGGACGACGACGACGTTGACGACAACTTTGCCCAGCAGTTAAAGTAAGTTTTTTAGCGGTTTTAAGAGCTTTTTTCTCTCTTTTTAGTGATTGAGTTTTGTTATTAACATTTATAGACAAGAATTGGCTAAAGCCCAGCCTAAAAATTAATGGTTTTTATGTATATCTCTCAATAATTATACTATTTAGTAAGCTGTAGACGTATTGCGCACAGAAGCCCGCGCCTGTTGATATAATTTCCAGTGGCAAGAACTGGAGAAAAGGCAAACCTGAGGGCGGACGATTGCGAGATAAGATGTCTACATTAGAGGAGTTAGATGCGTTGGATAAGTTTGAAGCTCCAGAAGCTGACAAGAGCAAGAAAGATGAGAAGCCAAAGGACGAAGATGACGAGTTATTGAAGGAGATTATGGAGGGTACTACTGGTGATATTAAGAACAGAACCAGATTACTAGAGAATGATATTAGAGTGATGAGATCTGAAATGCAGAGATTAACGCATGAGAAAGCGACAATGATGGAAAAGATTAAAGATAATAAATCGAAAATTGATAATAACAATCAATTACCGTATTTAGTTGGTACGGTTGTTGAGTTATTAGATGTTGAAGCTGAACAGGAAGCCACCGAAGAAGGTGCTAACATTGACTTAGATTCGACCCATGTTGGTAAATCAGCGGTTATTAGAACATCAACAAGACAGACAGTATTTTTACCACTTATTGGATTAGTTGAGCCGTCTGAGTTGAAACCAGGAGATATTATTGGAGTAAATAAAGACTCTTATTTGATTTTAGATAAATTACCGGCTGAGTATGATTCAAGAGTGAAGGCTATGGAGGTTGATGAAAAGCCAACTGAGTCTTATGCTGACATTGGTGGATTAGAGAAACAGATTGAAGAGCTTATTGAAGCTGTTGTCTTGCCAATGCAGCAAGCTGATAAATTTACGACATTAGGAATTAAACCACCAAAGGGAGCTTTAATGTACGGACCACCAGGTACTGGTAAAACTTTATTAGCCAGAGCGTGTGCTGCTAAGACCAATGCTACATTTTTAAAGTTAGCAGCTCCTCAATTGGTTCAAATGTTTATTGGTGACGGTGCTAAGTTGGTGAGAGATGCTTTTGCTTTAGCCAAGGAGAAAGCTCCTACTATTATTTTTATTGATGAATTAGATGCTATTGGAACGAAGAGATTTGATTCTGATAAGAGTGGTGATAGAGAAGTACAGAGAACTATGTTGGAGTTATTAAATCAGTTAGATGGTTTTGGATCTGATGATAGAGTTAAAGTGCTAGCTGCTACTAATAGAGTTGACGTACTTGATCCTGCTTTATTAAGATCTGGTAGATTAGATAGAAAAATTGAATTTCCATTACCAACTGAAGAAGGAAGAGCTCAAATTTTACAAATTCATGCTAGAAAGATGAAATGTAATGATGATATTAATTGGCAAGAATTAGCTAGATCAACAGATGAATTTAATGGTGCTCAATTAAAGGCAGTTGCTGTTGAAGCTGGTATGATTGCTTTACGTGGAGGTCAAAATAGTATTAAACATGAAGATTTTGTTGAAGCTATTGGTGAAGTTCAAGCTAGAAAATCAAAATCTGTTTCATTTTATGCATGATTCTTCTTTATTATCTTTTTATAATCTAAAACAAAACAAAATAAAACAAAATAAAAAATTAAAAAATATTTGTAGTATTTATTCCCAGTAAAAGATTTTACCACTGGAACCAGCCATGGCGACTTTACTGGTCTCTTGAGGGTGTGATTCAATACAGTTAATTAACTTTGAGTCAACATTAGCAGTCCGCACCAACTTACCAGACTTCCAGTCCCAAAAGTACGCTTTACCGGTTGAGCTTCCACTCATGATAATCTTCCCGTCTGGACTGAATGTAAAGTCTATAGCATTACCACCAAGCGTGTGGCCCAGAAACAATTTGTTCTTATTTAACCTGAACTTCCCCTCAGCCTGGTACACTTTAATTTTGTTATTCATCTCCAGAACTGCAAAATATTTGTCGCTAGGGTGTGTCTGGACCCGAGGCATTGAGAACTGTGTTGGGTCAGAGATAAACTTGAACGGGATGTTGATACCCAAGTCCCAGATCCGTATCGATCTGTCATCTGAAGTCGAAACAAACCTGCTACCATCTGCAATAAACGTTAAACTATTGACAGCTTCCAAGTGATGATCGTAAGTTTGAACAATATGATCTGAGTTATCAACTGGAATCCGTAAATCATAATGCTGAATATTATTATTAGATAATCCCACCAATAACTGCCAGTCCTCCTTTGGATGATACTTGACGCAGTTTGGAATCCCTTTAGTTCTTATCTTATTTATAATAGCGCCAGTTTCTGTGTCCCAAATATTAACAAGTCTGTCAAATCCACCACTGGCAAACTGTAAACCAGTACAGTTGAAATCCACGTCCTTGATAGCGCGACGATGTCCAAAATACCCGCGAAGTAACTCGCGCTTGCGGTAAACGTCATGAATATAGATCTTAGTGTCTTCACCACCTGATAATAGTAAATGTCCACTCTTAGGTATGAATCGAAGCTTGGAAACTCCACCAATATGGGTATCCCAAACATGGATTTGCTTCTTAGGAACAAAACACTCTTGCGACCCAGGAGTCTTGATTAAATCCACCTTCACATTCTTTGGTAGTCCAATATAGTCGCCAGTGCCCTTATAAAGTGTAGTGGTCTCGCTGGCGGCGTGATCTGACGCTGTATCTTCTTCCTCCTCTTCCTCTGGGCTTGCCTCTGCCTCTGCCTCAGACGCCGACTCAGACTCCTCTTCTTCACTCTCGCTGGGCGGCTCCCAGGTCTTTTGCCGTTTATGGGCGTTCTCAAACTCTCGCTGGTTTAGCTCAAATAAGCCTCGGTCAAATCCTCCCACCTCAGCCGTCGCATTCCCTGCCCTCTTTGTAGGACCAGGCATCGCTTGGTCGTCTCTGCGCCTCCGCGCGATGGGTATTTTTTTTCAACTGTTTACCCGCCTCCCAGACACGAATTTTAAGAAAAATCGCCAAACCGCTCATAATAGGCGTTAATGCCATGGCGCCCTTAGAGTTCAATAAAAGTATAAATACCCCAGGGCCCAAAGCTCATGAGAAGGCACAGCCGACGGGGCCGTTGATACCAAGTTACATAGTGGATGTGGCATCACAAAAAACCTACTTTATAGGTTTATTCTTATTGATTCAAGCATGGAAGATTCAACAATGTGTAATTATAAAAACATCTGCTGAATCAGTACAATCTGATCAATTCTTGTTTATTCTTAAATTCTTCTTGATTGACTCATTGTTTCTATGGATTCTACCAATTTTTCGAATCCCAATGCTCACATTTAATCCGTTTGTGACGTTCTTACAATCTATTCTTGTGACATGTTTCACGATATTTCTATCATCTAACCTTACAATATTACTATCATCAGTGCTAGCCTCGCTTTTCAGTTTCTTTAAAGCAGAAAGTGTCGCTGGTGCTCACGACGCGCGCGCCGCGAGCAGCTCGGGCGCTGCAGAGTACTTAGGTAAGGCAGATAGCGCACTCGACGACCATTTTAAGGGTATCAAGACTATTACCATTTTGCCAAAGTCTACTTTCCATTTTAATCCGTTTGTTGACCATTTCTGCTTGGACTTTGCTCCTATCGCGGTGCCTGCGAAGTTCAATTCGTCCAACGAGATCGTGTCCGTCGAGGTTATTTACACTGACTACAATAACCAGACTACAATCACCAAATACTCTAAAAAGCAATTGAAGGCTATAAAAGTGTCAGATAAGCACAAATTTCAAAATTATATAAAGAAGGACTTGATTGTCAATGCTCCAGAGTATTACCACTTCAAGGGCCATGACTTTGACTCTATGATTTCTAATCTTGACGTTTCCAGAATTAGCTTTGCCGAGTTTCCCATTGAAAAACCTGGTTTATACAGAATTGGATCCGTTAGGGATGATAAGGATTTACCTGTGAAAGTTCACAGCTCCAATATGATCGTCTCGAGCTGTCCGAACGCGCGTATAGTGGAAGCAGCGGAGACTAAGAGCTTTAAATGTATTGGGGACATTAACAATTTAAAATTAACAGTTACTGGAGTGCCTCCAATGAGAGTTAAGTATACTAAATTGTTTAATGAGCATTCTGAGACTGTAGAGGAGACCCTTCTTCAACCAGTTTCTCAAAATTTTAAATCTCCTTTAGTTACAGCTGCTTCAGTTTGGGATTCAGGTACTATGGGACTTTTTTCTGTTCCTGATTTTATTGATAGTTTAAACTCTAAACAAATTTCTAATTTCTTTCAATGGGCAAAATCATTTGATATTGAGATTGATATTACTAATCTTGTTAAGTCACCAGGTGACTATTCATATATTTTAGAAGAAGTAGAGGATGGATTTGGTAATATTTTTAATATTTCTACATTCTATGAATCTCAGTATGATTCAAAATACTCTAGCAAGTTCCTGTCCGCTGAAGACTATCTTAAGCTGGTAAATGCGTACCAGACATTTACTGCGTATGACTCTTCTAGATTCAAGTTGCTTGACAGTTTCCCAGAGAGACCAATTACTGAGGATGAGACCAGAGAGCTCAAGTTGGTTGTAAATGGGCTCGAAACGAACCCCCGTAAGAACATTGAGGAGTTGAAGAAGCTTGAGCCGATCTTTGCAAACATTAGCTATACGATACTCAGTGACAGCACGATTGAGTCAAGAAATAGAAATACCAGGGCCTTGTATACCAAGACTTATGCTTTCAATTCTGCCAACGGGTTCAAATTTGTCGCTGACAACGCTGGATCTTACAAATTAGAGTCCGTTGACTTGCGGTACTGTCCTGGGTTGATCGATGACTCTAATAAAGCTGTTGACATTTTCAAAGCATTTAAGCCATACTTGTCTATATTGTCCAGTACTTCGATCAATGACACCTGTCTTGGTCCTATTGGATTGAATTTTGACTTGTTGTTAACAGGTGTTCCTCCGTTTGAGGTCAAGATCAACAAGTACAAAATTTTCGGACCAGATGAGAAAAAACTTACAGGTTCTAACAGAATCCCGGTTCAGTCTTCCAATAGAATTCAGTACAATTTTGAGCCAGAGAGCGAGGGCAGCTATGAGATCGAGTTTAGTGCTATTCACGACAGTATATACAAGAACTTCATTAGCTTGGAACCTTCTGAAAAATACAGATACAGAACCACTATGAGAGCTAAACCTGATGCTGTTTTCATGGACTTGTTTGGCCATAATCACCGTGGATCTGTTGAGAAAAAGCTTTGCTTGAATTCTGAGGGTGAAATATTACCAGTGAAGTTAAATGGGGAAGCGCCGTTTGAACTCACTTATGATATTTTTAGTAAATCATCAAGCAAGAGAAAGACTTATACCAAGGCTAATATTGATGCAAATACTGTTAATTTGCAGCTTCCTGTTTTCACTGAAGGTGGTAATTACGTTGTTTCGTTGACATCTGTTAAGGATAAGTCTGGATGTAACGTCCTATTAAGTGATCAGGACATTAGTATCAATGTGAAGAAAGATCTTCCGTACGCTGAGTTTGAGCCAACACTAGAAAGCTCTATTGTGACAGTCGAAGGCCAGAAGGGTTATGCCATAAAGATCAAGGAGGGCTCTTCTGTTGACATTCCAATTAAGGTTATTGGTGATAAAACCATCCAACTTACTTATAAGGTGTTGGATCACTCTGGGAACGTTGTAAGGGATGGATTGGTAAAGACGTTCAGCAATTTGAACAACAAGCCAGTTTTAAGATCAGCGATGAGAGTATCTAATTCAGGAATATATTACTTAACCGGGGTTAAAGACAGTTTATGTCTTGGAAAGGTTAACGATGTTGCATTTTATAATATTACTTATCACAGTAAACCCGAGTTAATAATCAACGAGTCTTTGAACTCTAAGGTTAATAAGAGAGCTGACAATGTCTTTGAGAAGAATGATATTTGTTTAAATGAGAATTATAATGTCGTTGACTTGGTGTTCAAGGGTGCGGCTCCTTTCATTGTTGACTACTCAATCATGTTACCAAATGGTGTCCACAAGTATAAGAGCATTAAGGTTTCTTCTAACTTCATTTCCATCAATATTTTGGGTGATTTACTCCCATCGGAGCGTCTCCAGGGTAAGTACAAGTATACATTCAAGTCTATCAGTGACTCTGTATACTCAAAGGCTGATTTGAAGGCGTTACATAGCTACTCTTTCGATAATAAGGTAGTCACACAAAGCATACTACCTGTTCCTACTGCTAAATTCATTTATAAGGACAAGAGTAAAGTGTTACAAACTTGTTCAAATAATTTAGGTGGTTCTGTTAAGAACTTAAAGTCTAAAGCATTAGATCCGATAACTTTACAGTTGAGCGGACAGGCTCCGTTTGAAGTACATTTGGAAATCTACAATGAGAATTTTAATAAGTTCCATAGTTTGGTTCTTGATGATATAAACACACTGCGTATTGTTTTGAATGAGCGTATCGTCCAGTATCTATCATTGGGTAACCATTTCATCACGGTGAAACGTATTGTGGACAACAAGGGATGTGTAAAAGAAGACTTTAAGACACAGACAAAGGGGCTCAACTCTATCTCTGTTAAGAATGCTGGCAAGGACTTACTTGACCATCAGATCATGATTTCAATCACTGATGTACCAAGTATTAGTAAGATCACTCTTGGCTCTGACTTGTGTGTGGGGGCCTATGGCGATTATAAGCTCCACGGAACCGGACCGTACGAGGTCAAATACTCGTTCAATAACAGAATCTCGTCTGTCACCGTCAAAGATCTCTATGAATTCAAGCGGAAGTTGGTAGAACCGGGTGTATTGGAGATTGTGTCTGTCACTGATGCCTACAACTGTCGTACTTTACTCGACCTGAAACAGCGTGCTGATACGCGGATCACCATCCACGACAAGCCGTCAGTGGAGATTGTTAACGATGAAGATGCAAAGATCCAAGAAGGTGATGAAGTCGAAATAGTATTCAAGTTCAAGGGTGTCGCGCCTTTCAGTATGATTTACCAAAGACGCTATAATGAGGACTCAGAGATATACCATGTCAACAATATCGAGGGCTACGAATACAAAATCAAAACTAGTCTTCAAGGCTCGTACAGTGTGGTGGAGATCAGGGACGCCCACTGTGAAATTAGAAGAACCTGAATCTTTTCTCTATTTATATGCTTACGAAACGATACGCTTTTGTAGACTTTTACGCTGGAGGCTGTACAGACCCGAAGCTGTGCAGACTGAAAGGCTCTTTGTGTCGACGCGACGTTATGGGACTGTGGCCTGAAATACTGTACTTTTTGCGCACAATGCTTGAAACAGACTAATAACACTTAACACTTGTGATGAGATTTGAGCGAGTGTACCTTGCGTGTGTGCTGGACGCCGTGGTGCTTGGGTCCTTCAGCGACGCCGTGAGTTCTGCGCTGATGGCGTTTACGAGCGGCACCGGGGCGCACCAGAGTGTAGTATTTGACAGAGAAGGTGGGTATAGCGAGGAGCAGAAACTTGGGCTGTTCAACCGATATATTTCTGGTGAATATTCGCCAACGAGTGACGAGGGACCATCAGAGAGCGACAGCTGTGAGCCGCAGGACCCGAACGCATTGGAGGAGGCGCGGGGCAACGCGGAGCTGAGCCGGATCGCTATCAATTACATTAATGACAGTGACCTAGAGAGCACAGGGTTCGTGTATCCGCAGCACTATGTCCCGGTTCACAAGCGAGATGAGGCACAGGCCGAACATGAGAGAGTGTTGGCAGAGGGCGTGGGCGCAGGTCTGGGGTACGACATGGCGGCTCAAACACGCAAGAAGCCAATGTCCAAGAAGGAGAAGCAGGCGAAGGCGGATGCGGCGGCTCAGAAGGCACGGGAGCTGGCGCGGATAGCGAACGTTAAGAGCAGCGATGCGAAGAAGACTGACATCAAGATTGTGAAGGGCAGCAGTCGCACGCCCGTCAACACGAACCAGAATCTTGTGGGACAGAAGCGCCAGCGCAGTGAGAGGTTGCGGATAAAAGCGCGCAAACATGTTCCGGACGAGCTGGTTTCGTACATTTTGACTTCTGAGGATAATTATGTGTCGAGCATGAAGGATTTCAGCGACGCGAGCAAGCGGGAGTGGAGCCAGTATGTTTACTACGACGGGAAGGACGAGTCGATGGACTGGAAAGCGTTTCAGAGTGCTGATGACTATGAGGATGACTGCGACAGTATTGAAAAGATTCGGAAGTATGTGCGCGATAAGCTTTCAATGGTGGACAAGCAGAAGCAGGGCGCGATAGCTGATGCCATTAACGTACTGAAGCATCTTGACGAAGGGAAGCATAAGGGCGTACGGTTTTTAATCGACGTGATTCGAATTTTGGGCGAGGAGGGACTCGTGATTCTACGGTCGTTCCTTGTACTGATTCACCGACTGAACGAGGCTGGGCTGAATGGGATCAAGCTGGTGCTGACGTCGATCATCGAGGTGGAGGACGTGGTGCTGCATGAGTTTGAGGAGGACTGTACGTGTCACTGCGACTGTCCAACATTTCGGGGTAAAATAATTAATCATGCGAATTTATTATTCTTTTTTAACCCAGGAGCTTCAACAACGTGGAAATCCGAGGATATTGTGGCCCATCTGAAGCAGTTGTTTGGTATCAATGAGTACGCGGGAGATTGCTGGTGCGACTGCAACTGCGACGACCGGAAGAGCAAGTTCTTTGCGGCGTACGACCTGCGCGACGTGGCGCTGGCGCAGAGCCCGTACCTGGTGAACACGCTGATGCAAGCGACGTTGTCGTCCAACGGGACGGTAGGCGGTGGCGACGGTGTCGCGACCAGTGTGGGTAAGAAGCGGCGACTGCGGCATGCAGCTGTGCAGGGCGGGTTGACGCAGGGCGATCGGTCTGGTATCCGTCAACAGATTGATAGTAAACGGGACGTGCGGGATCCGATGGGACTCAGGAAGAGAGACACTATAATAGAGCGGAGTACTAGTGAGAGTAGCCGATCACCGCATGATTTGGCTCGAGTTGCATTATGCTGCGGGTTGTCATTTTTGGCTGTCAGGGTACTATTATTTAATGCCTAAATGTAGACATAATTATTTTGAGGCTAAAGAAGTGCATTTAGACATTTAATTTAAGGGAGAATATATTGCATTGAGTGAGACATTTGATTGGCGTTAATGCAGTATTTATAATTTTATTATTTTAAAATAAAAATTTGCTGATTTATGCATAATAAAATTAAAGAATAGTTAAATTGTAGTCTTATTTATAGTTTGAAATAAATTAGTGGAATTTAGGCAAGTTGGGCTATTTATATACTGTTTCACGTGCACGAGATCTTAATATGTACAGAAATTGATAAATTGAGTTTTTTTTTGTTTTTTCTTTTCGTTGTCCGTCCATCGTCAGACTGTCGAGTAAACTGATGAGAACAAGTAGGTTGGCGTGGATATTGCTAGTGATACAGCTAGCGAGTGGGTTCTCGCTATTACGTAAGTGTTAGTGTGCTGAAGTTTGCTCTGGCGCTGATTTCAGGTGATTTGGGTTATTTTTATGAGGAGCAGGAGGTAGTCTGTGGGAGACCAGGGAGAGGCGAAGTAGAGTTCGGAGTACTAACAACTGGGCAGCTGTGAGCCATCCTAAAGTTTATAAGCAGGGAGAGAAGGTAGATTTATTGATTAACAAGGTTCAGTCAGATAATAGTCAGCTACCATATTCTTATTATGAGCTACCATTTACGTGTCAGTCTAATGATAACACTAAGCAGGTACCGTTATCGTTGGGACAGGTATTTCGGGGCGACAGGATTGTTAACTCTGATTACGTTTTACACTTTAATCAAGACGATCCGTGTTCTAAGACTTGTTTAGCGTTAGTTCAGAGTTCAGGTATTAAAAAAGCTCAAGATTTAATTAAACAAAATTATTCTAATGAATGGTTAATTGATGGATTACCTAGTGCTACTACAATGATTGATACAGAAGATAATGATAAATTTTATAAACCTGGATTTCCTATTGGATTTATTGAAAATAATAAATATTATTTAAATAATCATGTTATGATTGTTATTAGATTTCATAAAGAAACTGATGATTATTACTCTATTGTTGGATTTGAAGTTTATCCTAGAAGTGTATCAGACTCTAAATGTCCTGGTGTTTTGACTGGGTATAAACATTTTGAGTTAAATGAGAAGTTGATTGATCCTGAGCACAATGGGTTGGTCATTCCTTATACTTATGCCGTTTACTGGAGAGAGGAAGTCTCTGTTGAGTATAATAACCGTTGGGATCTTTATATAAATAGGAACGAAACAAATATGTTGCACTATTTTTCGCTTATATACTCATCAGTTTTCGTCGTTATCTTATCAATTATCGTGGGAGCAGTTTTAGCCAGATTGCTAAATAACGATATCAACAACGCTGACAAGAGTTCCGATAACGGCTGGAGAAAGATTAAGAACCAGGTATTCAACTCGCCAAAGCTCTGCTTACTTTTATCAGTTCTCACGGGCGCTGGAACTCAGCTATTGGTAACAGTTACTAGCGTGGTTGCGTTGTTTGCGTTCCGTATTTTGAACAACAACATACCAGGTAAGAGTCTCACTTACGCTATATTTTTATTCGTCTTCTCAGGTACAGTAGCAGGGTACACCACGTTCTTCTGCTACAACAAGTTCTTGTACTATGAGCGCAAGTACAGTATGCCAGCCAGCGTGCTCAAGCTCAAGTCTAAGGCCGCAGAAGAGCACGCCAACGACTACGATGGTATCGAACATGACTGGTTCCATGTGTCTTTGTATGCGGGAGCGGCGCTACCAGGCTTTATCATATTCATCGTGTTGTTCTTGAACTTCTTTATCTGGGCCAAGGAGTCGTCTACTGCCTTGCCGTTTGGAACCATATTGGTACTTATGCTCTTTTACTTCTTTTGCGAGATACCATTGGCCTTGATTGGCGGGTACTGCTGTTACAAGAACTGTGTAAAGAATCATAAGAACGAATCTATACTACCTATACCAGTTACATCACCGATAAATTCACCAATTTTAGATGAGTTCGCTAAACTGTTAAACAGTATGGATACTGTTAACATAGAAACAGTTATGGAAGAACTGAAATCAAAAACTAATTATTCAAAATTATTTTTAAGTACTTTAATATTTGGTTTAGTACCATTTTTTTGCTTTTATATTGAATTATTTTATATTTATAAAGCAATTTGGTTAGAAAAAAATTCATTTTATTATTTATATGGATTTTTATTAATAACTTTAGTATTATTAGTACTTTTAGTGGCAGAATCAGTAATAATATCATTATATCTTCAATTAAATAATGGTGATCCATTTTGGCATTGGAAAGCTTTTATAGTTGGAGGATCAACAGCTACTTATGTTATGTTTTATTCAATATTTTATTTTATTAAACATTTATCATCACATTATGACTTTGTCTCAACATTATTATATTTTACATATTCATTCTTAATTTACTTGCTAATAACTTTGTCATTGGGAGCTGTGGGAATTATTACAGGATCGCTCTTTGTTCAGCGTATCTATGGCACCATAAAGATTGATTAAGCAAGAAAAATGTGTCAACAGTGTCTGAATACTTTCTAACTGTTTAAATGGCACCATAGACTTATTTAACTGGAATTTTAGCATTATGAACTATTGTTTATTGTAGTTATTAAATTTCACCTGTTTGGCCCTAAGAGGAATGCCAGAGCCGTATGAATGCCTGCAGCGCAGCTATAAGCGGGCGCGCGCGCCATCAATATGTGAACTTTATAAGTGGCAGGATATCCACAATCCACATATTCACGCACGAAAATTTTTTTACCATGGGAATATCAGGCAGCTTATTTTTGCTCCTAGGGCTCGTGGGGTTGGTCGCCAGCGCGTACAGCGCTGACGGTACCAACGTAGCCGTGTACTGGGGCCAGGGCGCCGGCCAGAAACGGCTCGGGGCCTACTGCGCCAGCAACGAGGTAGACATTGTGCTCCTCTCTTTCCTCGACAACTTCTCGCTCAGAAGCGTCACTTATAACTTTGGTAATGGCTGCGAGCCAAACCAGCCGTGCGCTCAGATGGCCTCAGACATCGCAGCCTGCCAGGCCTTGGGCGTCAAAGTCATGATATCTATCGGGGGCCAGAACGGTAACTACGACATCTACGAGAAATTTGACGGTGAGCTTTTGGCCGATCAGTTCTACCAGATGTTTGGTACCGCAGATGGGCCGGTGTTTCCCGGAGTAGTGGTGGATGGCGTGGACTTGGACATCGAGCACGGCCGCCACGCCGGATACGGCCCCTTTGTCACTAAGATCAAACAACTCTTTGGCGAACAGTTCTTGGTTTCCGCCGCTCCTCAGTGTGTATTCCCTGATAAAAACGTCGGAAGCGTCATTAGAACTAACCCTGGAATTGATATGCTCTTCATACAGTTCTACAATAACAACTGCAACTTGGATACTGATAATTTTAACTGGGCCATATGGTCAGGCGCAGCCCAGGACTTGTTTGCTAATCCAAACATGAAGCTCTATATTGGACTCCCAGGAGCGATCACCGCCGCTGGCTCTGGCTACGTTGACGCAGACCAGACCGACATGCTCTCTTTCCAGGCTCGACAGGACCCGGCGTTCGGCGGGTTCTCAGTCTGGGACGCCTCGCGCGGGTTCGACAACCTCCAGTTCAGCCGGACCAACCAGTCGTTCGTCAGCAGTCTCCAGGACATCCTCGCAGGCCCATCCACGCCCGCCGGCCAGATGCTCAACAAGGCAGTGTACAACACGACGGTCGCGCCGCGGCCCGCCGTGAACCATGCGCCGGTGTTCAACGGATCCTTCACCACCGCGACAATGACTAACGGCCTCAACATCGTCGCCAGCACCGGCAGAGCCCTCTCTTAGCCTGGGACGGACACCGCGCTGCGTTCCGCAGCACCCTAGCATCTCCCCCCAGGACCAGCACTAGCATTAGCGTTAGCATTACACCAAATTACCACAGCATTAGCATTACTACCAGCACCAGCACCGCGCCGCACCGCACCGGCTCCCGCCCCTGGCTGCCAATTCACGATTGTACGTACCACTCCATTGTAGCCCATCCATTGGGGGCCATCGCTGCAGACAATGCGCACTGCACCTATGCGCATCGCTGAAAAATAAAATTTTTCAGGCCGCAGACCACTACGCGATGGCAAAGAAGGAAAGAGGCAGAAGAGCAAAGAAGGAGGAGAAGGCAGCAGAGATATCAGCTGATGTGGAGCCAGTGACCGTGAGTGCCGAACAGGAGGTTCCCTCGCCGTTTTATGGGTTGGTGGACCCGTCAGAGAGCGCGTACTTCAAGGAGGCAGAGAGTACTCTTAACATGAATGTATTTGAGGATCCTGAGGATAGACAGAGATATGTTTCTAGTATATTTGCCGAAAGTAAAGGTAAAGAACTTAAGTTGGTTACTAATCAAATTTGTTCCAAATTAATTGAAAGATTAATCATGTTGGGTAGTGCTAGCCAGGTCAAGGGCATCTGCAGACGGTTCTCTGGACAGTTTGTTCCTTTAGCCCATCATAAATATGCTTCACATTGTATTGAGACATTGATGGTCAGAATGGCATCGTTGGTAGAGAAGGAGATTGCGCCAGCTGACGATGAAGGTGTACAGGAAGAGGAGGACGAGGAGGACGAGGATGCAGAGGACGGGGCGGAGGTGTTTGCGCTGATGAGCACTCTATTTGTTTATATGGCGAATGAGTTTATACCGTATTGCCAGGAGATGATTACACACCGGTACGCTTCGCACACGCTCCGGATGCTTCTTCTAGTGTTGGCTGGGAAAGAGCTTCCGTCTACTACTACGGGTACGTCAGTGTTGAGAAGTAAAAAGTCCAAGGTAGCGCGTAAGATGGTTGAGCTTAAGGATACTGAAGATTTTAACCGGAGTTTCCAAATCCCAGAGGAGTTTAAGGAAGCGTTAGCAAGTTTATTGAAGTCATTTAATGCCAAAGATATGGAGACTGTGCGTGGCTGGGCGATTGAGCCAGTTGCCGCGCCGGTGGTCCAGTTAATAATCCAAGTGGAGGGTATGGTTTACAAGGATAGACCAGTATTCCACTTATTATACCTTTCTAATGATCAACCGGAAGATCTGAAGGAGAGAGCTTTTGTGGAGCATTTGTTGAGTGATGCCGTAGGGTCGCATACACTCGAGGCATCAGTGAAGTACGGAGTTCAGAAGAATGTGGATCGGTTGTACAAGTTTTATATGAAGGATAGAATTGACAAGCTTGTGAGACGGTCTACTACTGGTGTTTTTGTTATCCAGGCACTTTTATTTAAATTGGGAAAGGGGGAAGTGAAGGCTATGTTAGACCAGTTCATTCCAGATATAAGTGAGTTAGTTGATATTAACTTGGATTTAGGGTCTGCGATACTAGACTCTTCTACTCGTCAAAAGGGATACAAGAGGGATGAGATTGTGGAGAATCTCGTAAAGAAGTATCAGGAGAAGGACACCAATATGCTTGAGTCTGTGTTGCAGCTAAGCACTTCCACTCTAGGTAACACCAATGATGACTGGCCGACTGCGCAAGAGCGTTGGAGGGCATTGTTCTTGGAGAAACTTGTTGACTACGACGACCGGTTGTTGATCTCTGCTATGGACGGCAGCATCGAGTTGGGCGAGACCTCTAACAAGCTTATAGAGATGTGCACTCACGGTGTGTTCTCTCATGTTGTGGAAAGTGTTTTGAAGGTCACTGATGCGGTGGACACGCTACACCGCAGAAAGTTGCTCAATTGTTTTACAGGCCATTACGTATCGTTGGCGTGTAATGCGTATGGGTCGCACATTGTCGACAAATTGTGGGACTTTACCGTTAAAATGACCAACTACAAGGAAAGAATCGCCGGTGAGTTGGACGCGGAGAATGTCAAGGTCAAGGAGAGTGTGTACGGAAGAGCCGTATGGAAGAACTGGAAGCTCGACTTATATGTCCGTAAACGGGTCGACTGGCGATTCCAAGTGAAGGAGCAGGAGATCCAGTGGGAAGCCCTTAAGAAGGAGAAGTTGAAGGAGACTGCCGCCCAGCAGGAGACCAAGGACACTAAGAGTAATGATTCTGGAGAAAAGAAGAGACCAAACGTCGGAGTGAGCAGTGGGTTCACCTCTAAGAAGCAAAAGGTCAGAGGCCGTAACCGTAAGTAGGTCCTAACGAGACAGGGAGCCGTATCTACAAGGTATAGCCAGCCTGATTATAGCAGGCAACTACGCCTATTAGGCAGTATACTCGCAGTATACTCAGCGACTGTCTACAGTAAGGTCTAGTTCTATAGTACATTTCAAGCCGAATTGGCTAAAAGACTTGGGTCGTTGGCGAGGGCTTGTTCAATCCCGTCAATCAACTCGTCGATAGATTCCATTTTAAATCCACACGAAACGCTAATCAACTTTCTGTAGTTATTCATTTTACGGTCGGACGTGTGGGTAGCCATGCGGTCTACCAACTCCTGAACTTTTAGCTGTCTTGCTGCTTGCAAGCGGCTCAACTCGACAGCTAATTTCATCTGCTCGTCGGTGCCATCCTCGTTAAAAGTTCCATTGGCATTTTGCTCACTAAAAGTGACAAAGTCCGCCACTCTTTTCGCCTGTGAACGCTCGACAAGTCTAAACAACAATTGAGCCTTATCAATCAAATCTGTTTCGCACAGACCGACCTTCTTGTCCAATTCTTGTCTTAAAATATCCAGCTCAAAGTCTGAGGTCACAATATTCTTTAAAGATTGTGCGTCCTCGGCTAACCCGTTCTCAGCGTCGAAGAAAACCGCTAAAATCTGTCTGATTCTCCCCTCAGTTTGCAAAAGTTCCAGATTAATGCTGTCCGTGAGCTGTAGCGCTTCAGCGGCCTCAGCGTCCCAGGCAACGCGGTCTTGCTGGACCGCGTCCTCGAGCGGTGCAAGCTGCTGCGTCAACCGCACAAGTGCCTCCTTGAAGCCGTCGCTCAGCTTGGCAATCTCCCCGTCAATGCTCTCCATGAGCGCGCTCTGATTGGGGACCTTGGGCGACTTGCTATCCGGCAACGGCGTGGAGTTGTCGGCCACCGTGATTTTCTTCATTGGCGAGATGATCAGGAAGCTGTAGTTTCCTGGAATGGCGCGCTGCTGGCGCACAGATGCTGGGGTTTGATTCAAGAAGTCTGGGGTCTTGAGAAAAAAGTTCTCCTTGTTGTAATCTTGGAAAATGTTGACGGCTGCCAGGTTTGGGGTCTCCGCACCAGCACTGTTGGAGTCGATAGAGAAGTTCATGGCACTGAGCATGGCAAAAGGCGACTCACCCGCATCGTTAACGAGCGACACATCAGCACCGTGCTCGAACAACAACGACACCAACCGTTGGTTGCCAGCGCGTGCCGCCAAATGAAGCGGCGTGTCGCCGTGAATGTCGCGGTGGTTAAGAATCATTTGTATAAAACTGTTGTGCTCTTTAAGCGATTCGCTGCTGGCTACATCAACGTGCTGCTGCTGCTTGATCCGGAGCATCTGCTCGTTACAGTAGTCGTTCAGCTTGATGATTTCCTGGAGGACAATATCAAAGTAGTAGTAGATACTGTCGCTCTTCAGCTTACTCTCCAGAAACTGACATAAATAGTGGAGGATGAGTCTGTTGTTTCTGTCCGGCTGGAACAACGCTGATTTGAGGAACTGGAGCATTGGTGCAAAGTTCTTCTTTTGGTAGCAATTAGTGAACGTCACCAAGCGCGACAACGGATTCAAACCTAACGTATTTTGCACTAGACAGCTCGCACGGTGGCCAACGAGCACTCTCACAAGATTGAGGTTGCCCATGGCCGCGGCCCAGTGTAGTGGAGAGTGGCCCTCAGAGTCAATAGGAGCATCAATGTTGAAGTCTGGAGGAGGCCGAAGCACAAACTCAGGGATCTGATCTTCTACGCCCTGACTAAAATATTCAATAAGCTGCTTGCTATAAGCTGGGGTCGCTGGTGCCGCTCCAAGTTTCTGGAACCTCTGCTGTGTTTGGTGCTGAAAGTCTTGACTCACGTACTGACTGGGAGCGTACGCAAAAGTGGGGTTCGTCGCAGAAGGCGGGTTCGAGCCCATATACGGAACATAAGTCGGCTGAAACTGCGGAGGCTGCTGCTGCTGTTGCTGTTGTTGTTGCTGCTGTTGCTGCTGAATGGGGATACCGTGCTGCGGCGGCTGTTGGTGTGGGGGCGGCTGCTGCTGCTGTAGAGGGTGCGGCATCTGGACAGGAAATTGGATATTTGATGGGGTCATTGGCTGGTTGGCAAACTGAATACCGCTATTAGGACGATTCGTGCCATTTGTCAGTTTTGTTGGTGTTATCGTCGACGTGGCGACACTTAGTTTCTTTCTCTTTAAAGGAGTAGATCCAGAATTTGCATGCTTAACAGTTTTATTTAATCGTTTAAGAGGATTAGATGGATCAGGTATATAAGATAAAATTAAATTTAACTCATTTGTTAATCCATGCTTATCAGCTAATGATTTAGCTACGTCCATAGGTACCCAAGTACCTTGAAATCTACCATTACCACCCTGAATCTTTTGATGCGTACCAGTCTGAATTTCTTTCTCTAAGATCCTAGTTCTTTGGGCTTTTGGAAATAAAGCTGCTTTTAGTATTTGTGTTGAGTTAACCCAGTCATCAGAGCACCGTCTCATTAACGGGATGCCATTAATGTAAGTCTCGTAAACATCCACTCCAGAGTATGTAGATATATAGAGAGGTGGATCGTCCTCAGAGCCAGGTTTACTGACACTCTTTTCTTCTAATTTGCTGCTCATTTATCAGCTGTTTTGCATGGCACTGCCGAGCCGCTATATTCAGTAAAGAGATAAATAAAAAAAAAGGGTTGACGCGTTCTGCGATTGGTGATCTCAGGCAAAAAAAAAAAAAAAAAAAAAAAAAAAAAAAAAGTGCTAAGCGCCAGTTAGAGGACGTCGGCCACTCAGAACCGGCCAGACACCCGCGGCGAAATGTCTAAGACGCAGCGGGCGCAAGCGACGGAGTCGCCGCGCGGCCTCGCACTGGACGCCGGCCACCGGTCTCACAGCGCAAGACCAGCGCACGACCAGCGCAAGACCGGTGCGAACCGCGCGGCGGTGGACAGCTACGGACGTCTGCAGCGTCGCGGACGGTGGCAGCGGGCACTGGCGCGGGCGGTGGTAGCACTGGCGGACAGGAGTAGACAGGGAGTAGACAGGCGGCCAGACAGTGGCAGGCGGTGCGAGCCTGCGGGCGGTGCGGCAGTTTGGCGGGCGCTGGGAGTGGTGGGCGGGAAAAATGCTTCTAGCGCAGCCCGCTGCACTGTCTCTTTTATAGGCATTGTCCTACCACTATAGGTATCGCCTGCCATTGGCTAGCGGCAACCGTTGGCTAGCGGACTAGCACCTGACAGGCGGAATGAGGCCGCGGTCAATTCCACAGGCCCCGGCGCGACCGTCGCGGCGGTCGCGACCGTCTCTGGTAGTCCCGGGGCCCTTGGACAGCAGCGATTAGCCCCTCTGTGTGGGCCCCGCGGCCGCCCGCACTCTCCCCCGCCATGTTACGTACCCCCATATAGAATTGCGGGGCACATACCACGGAGTTCACCCACCACACCACACCCCACCCCACAATACACGTGTGGAACCACCCCCGGAGAGGAGGGGGTGTGCCCCCTACAGAGCAGCGTTACGTACTGCGCTTTATTAGTTTTTTTTTTTTGCTGGGTTATTGCTGGGTTAGCGGGGCATCCCCCGCGTCCGTCTGGGGGGGGTGGTTTCTGTATATGCATGATTTGCCCCGGTCCGCTGAGAGCAAGGTCATCTTTCGGACAAGACGCACCACTAGCCAAGCTTTAATTATTGTATATAAATACTGTAAAAATTCCCCCTTTTAACACATTTTTCAATTTCTCGGTAAAAATTAATTTATCAATTTATTTATGAGTCTTAAAGTGAACTTTTATAACGATAGAGTTACTAGTATCACATTTGTGAACAATACTGATAAGTCTACTCCTGACATTGTCAATTACTCTAATGTATTTCTTAGAGATGCCAGTCAATCTCTGGACTCTGTTGAGAAAGCTTCAGGATTGAAATTGTTCTCAACTGGGTCAATTCCTAGAAACATCACGCCAAAGTCACAGCCTGAAATTATTGACGGCAAGTCGCTTAAAATTGAGTGGGATGATGGCAACACTTCTACTTACTCCTTAGAGTTCTTGAAGAGATACTCTACCCACGAAAACAGACGCCAGGGAAAGTACTATGAGGAGGAGCAAAGTTTATGGACCCGCGACCAGATCTTGGCTCGTCAAAAGTCTTTAACTTTTGAATTCAATGAATTCTTTAAAGATGAGAAGACCTTGTTCAAGTGTTTCCGCGGTCTCAACGAGTACGGTATTGTTTTGATTAAAGATATTCCAACCAATGCCACTAAAGAGCACGGTAAATCTTCATTAGAGCTTCTTGCGTCTAGAATTGGATACTTAAAGAATTCCATTTACGGTCAGTACTTTGACGTGGTGTCAAAGAAGGAGGCGGAGCACTTGGTAATGTCCAACAAGATGTTTCATCTCCACCAGGATTTACTTTTCTACCAATCTCCACCAGCGCTTAAAATCCTTGAGTCAATTGAGAACAAGGTCGTCTCTGGTGGTGAGAATATATTTGTGGACTTGGTTTGTGCTGCCAAGTACGTCTTGGAGAAGGACCCACATGCCTACTTTGCTTTATGCAATGTTCCAATAACTTTCAGATATGCTCTGGCGGACGGACTCCACAGATTCGAGTACTCGCGTCCATTAGTTGTGGAGGATGTGGACAATATTGATGAGTCAACTGGATATCCATACATTATGGAGATCAATTATTCTCCACCTTACCAGGCACCGTTCGAGTATGGAATTACCTCACCATTGAAGAAGATGGGTGAGTACGCTGACTGGCAGAATGTGGAACAGTACCATTCTGCTAAAGATACTGGTGACAGATACTTATTCCGTGACTTCCATCGCGGACTCAAGATATTTGAGGACTTTATTCACGATGAGGAGAACCAGTTTAAAATATTACTAGAGAAGGGACAGGCGGTAATGTTCAATAACCGTCGTCTTGCGCATGCCAGAACCCAGTTTGTCGATGAGCACGGTGGTGACAGATGGTTTAGAGTAGGATATTTAGACTTTGATTTGTTTTACTCTAAATTAAGATATTTATATGAAAAATTTAGCTCATAAGATTATTATAGACATTTAGTGGTGTTTAGTAAAATATAAAAAGCCAAGTCAAACTTGTAGTGACCCTGCTTGAAGGTTTCCGCAGTTACGTTTCGCTGTTGATCTTGCCCCGTAGTAAGCATTTTTTTATATAATGGGGCATTTTTTTTACCTTTTTGACACGGACCGACCGTACTAGCCGATAATGGAAACATCAGGAGTTTATGGAGAGCCAAAGACAGAGCAGAAACCCGTTAAGGTTGAAGCTACTGTTTCTGAGACTTCATCATATGATGAAAAGACAAGAATTGAGTTACAATATTTAAGGGAATCTAAAGAGTTTATTTCTGGTGATGTTGTTAGGGGTGAATTAATACTTCATGTATCATCACAATTAAGTACACTGAGTATTATAATTAAACTTGAAGGTGAAAGTGTTAGTCAAGTTACTGGTAATAATGAAGGTAGACAATCACCACAAACTTGTATTGAAAAACATCGTGTATTGTATAAATCATTAAAAGTGTTCCCACCCAATGAGCTCTCTAAGCCCACGGAGACTTTACCAGAATACCAGGCTAAATCCAGCGCAATTCCTACGCCGGTTGACAGAGGCGAAGTAGAAGGTTCTGAGAGATTCTTTACTTTACTACCGGGAACTTACAAATATCCATTTGAATTTACCTTACCGCTAAAGAATCATTGTACTGTTGATACACAGTCACTCTCATCTAAGTACTCTATTAGTTTATCTGGTGTTAATCAAATTAATAGAAATGCTGAACTTATGAAACATGTTTCATTACCTTTACCTCCAACTATTGAAAAAATTGATAATTCTGGTAATATTAATCAATTTGATACTGATGCTGCAAAGAGTTCAGTTTCTTATTTTATAAAAGCTACAATTCATAAAGGATCATTTAAACCAAATACTAGAATAATTGAACCATTTAAATTTATTCCTCGTGATTTTGATTATCTGGGACCTTCAGGAATTGGTTATTCTAGAGTAGAGTTTAAAATCCAGCTCAATGCTTCAGTTTCATTACCATTCTTCCTTGAGATCCGGTACCTGAATCCTGGTTGCATATCCTGCCAGAAACTGGCGGACTGTCCACTTACTTTCCATCTTTTGACAGCAAAGGACGTTTCGCACAGTTCTGGGTCCCCCGCCGCTAGCTACAAGCTTATTATCAACTCTATTCTGGTTGACTTGATCTCGAGCACTGTGTTGTTGGCCGATAAGTACCGCCGCACTTTCCAGAACAGAATCCCTGTGCTCAAATCGGTCCCTGCCAACGTCGCAAACCCAGAGAAAGTCATCCAGTTGGGCGACTTTGCGTTTGAGCCGCAGTCTGGTATGTACGGATACCAGATACCGTCAACTTTAGTAGGACCTATTGAGACTCCGCCAGCCGTTCCTACCTTCAAGACATGCAACATGAAACGGGACTATACTTTAACTACTAAAGTACAGATTGGCTTTGTCACACCAGCGCTCGCTACAGAGCACGCTCACGACTTGGAACTCGGAAATACCAGTGTCATCAAGGCGGCTGTGGTTACGCCTTCCCTTGATGTCGTTGACTGGAAAGTTATTAGTGGCCATGAGTCTGCGGGGCTCAAATTAGCTGACGAGCCTAACGAGCACGTCTTTAACGGTGAAGTTATCCGTACAAATGAACACGGAGCTCCAATCTCCGCCGTGAATATGGCAAGTGCCGCCCCGGGCTCACCTTATGGGTCGTTGGCTGCGGATCTCTCCAACACCTTGGCTCTGAAAATCAACAAGTTATCAGTGAGAGTTGGCGAAGACAAACCTAGTTGGGCACTGAAGGCATCAAAGTTTAGTAGCTTTGTTAACAAGCAAAATTCTGCATTACAGCACAAGCTCAACCGACCAGTCCCACCACCACCTGCTGGGGTAAAACCTCACCAGACTGCCAAACCGGATGCAGAACCAGAGTTCAAGTCGGACGCCGTGTTAGACTCCACCACAGCCGCTCCAGAGACTTCTCTGAAACCAGCTCCGGTCTCTTCAGCCACCTACACTGCACCACCACCGCCTGCTCCGGCCACAGTGAGCGTACCAGCCGTCACCAGCGCTCCTGCGCCAGTGTCAAGCTCGTACACCGCGACAGAATCCATGTCTGGTAGCTACGGTGCTGCGCCAGATTCCAAGTCTGGAAGCTATGAGGCTGCTACCTCCAAGCCAGGAAGACGTCCACCGGTGGACGACGACATACCAGCAGAGGGACCTCCAGCGTATGACTCTGTATTCACTGAGCCTCCAATGGTACGTCCAGAGAAGAGCTCTCAGCCTGCTGTTGCGCTTTATCCAAAGGCCACCGGGGAGACTGCGCCTCCTCCTATGGCGCCACGCCCTTCAGAGGAAGAGACCGCGCCGCTTCCACCAGCCTCTATCCCACCATCGTACGAACTGTTGGACCCAAGCGAGCAGAAACCTGCACCACCGGAGAAACACTAGACTACGTTCCTTTTAGTATAACTTTTATTTTTTTTTATTTTGTATCGTTTATATTATAAAAACCTGTAGTACTGTTAATATTAAAATTACACGGAAGCAGATAAAGCCTGTTCAACATCCTTGATCAAGTCATCAACATCTTCAATACCGACACTGACACGGATCAAATCATCATAAACACCAGAGGCTTGTCTGGCTTCCTTTGGAATACCAGCGTGGGTCATAACTGCTGGTACTTCAATTAAAGATTCAATTCCTCCTAAAGATTCAGCAAGAGTGAAAAGTTTAGTATTAGAAGTAAATTTAGCAGCAGCTTCAGCACCTCCCTTAATACGGAAAGAGATCATACCACCACCTAAACCATCTCTATGTTGACGTTGAACGATATCATTACCTGGGTGAGACTTTAAACCTGGGTAGTTGACAGCGAGGACCTTGTCACTAGAAGCGAGATAATTGGTGATCTTTAAAGCGCTCTCAGAAGCAGCACGGACACGCAAATGTAAAGTCTTTAAACCACGATGAGCGAGCCATGAGTCAAATGGAGATGGGATAGCACCGACAGCGTTCTGCAAGAATGCGAGACGGTCTCTGATCTCGACGCTGTTGGTAGCGAGAAGACCAATGACGACATCTGAGTGACCGTTGATGTACTTTGTACCAGAGTGGACAACGATGTCTGCACCGTGGCTAAGCGGGTTTTGGATGTAAGGAGACATGAAGGTATTGTCAACAACGAGGTTCAACTCTGACTTGTTGGCAGTTCTGTACTCCTGGACGATTTTAGCGACCGCAGCGATGTCAGTGATGGACAAGGTTGGGTTCGAAGGTGTCTCGATCCACACCAAACGGGTCTCAGCGGTTAATAATTTTGGTAAGTCGCTGATGATGTCGTTAGTGAAGGAGGTGGCAACGCCGTGGGCCTCTGCGACTTTAGTGAAGTAACGGTGAGTACCACCGTAAACATCACCGACACTAACAACGTGAGAACCTTGGGCGAGACTTTGGAGGACAAGCGCAGTAGCGGCACTACCAGAAGAGAAGGCTAAACCGTACTTACCGTTCTCAAGCGCCGCCACAACTTGTTCCAAGTTATCACGGTTTGGGTTCTGAGAACGTGAGTACTCATAAACGCCAATTGGTTTTGCTGGTGAAGTTTGAGCAAATGTAGTAGAAAGAGAAATAGCTGGAATCACAGCACCTGTGGTGGCGTCTGGTTTAGATCCAGCATGAATAGCTTTAGTACCAAATTTATAGTCCGACATTATAGGATAACACAAAAAGAAAGAAGTGACTGTTGAAGTACGCTCAACAAAAGTCTATAAATCAGTAATTGTTGGAATCACTGATATTTTGATTGTCTTGTTCTTTTTTTAAGATAGACAGACTAACCCCCTTTTATATATGTCAGAATATTGAAAAATTTTAGGACTCATCTCCTGTAGCCTCACCTCACGTGTAATGTGCAAATCGATGCTGCATTTGTAAGCACCGCTACGGCGGTACCCGGGGCCAGGGCTCGCGACCGCGTTGGTGTGTTATGAAAAACAGAGGGACGCGCTTTTGAGGGAGGAGGGCCATCACAGCTAAGGGCGCTAAGCGATGGAGACAGAGGTACACGCTGATTTGGCGGTTGATTTTGTTTTCCGCGTACTGTGTGCATTGCAGGGTGCCAGTGTGGCGGATGTTATATATTTCAATAATAATGAATCTAAGTCTGTGTTGGTGGAGTTTAGCAGATCAACGACTGCATCTACGGTGTATGTGACGAAGGTCGCGGAGGGCGCGAGCGCGAGCGCGGCGGCGGCAGTGGCGGCCGCGGAGCAGGGCAATGAGACGGCCGGCGGCGAGGGCGAGACGGCGGGGGTCGCTGGGGGCCACGAGTTTGTTGTGCTGCGAGATTTGGGCGGATTGGGCGGTATTGTATCTACTATTGTATTCGTGAAGGAGCGGGGCCGGTTGGTAGGCGACGTGCCCCTTGAGACACAGGTTCAGGTTATAAATCTTCCGCGGCATGTGGCTGACGACGAGGATAGCAGACGGTCGTACGAGATGCTCAAGAGTTTGGTTAGTCTAGGAATCTCCCCGTACTTTGAGGCATTGGCTAGTGAGCGCAAGACTGAGACTGGGGCGGTGGTTACTACTAAGAAGAAGTTCAATGAGCTCGCTTTATCTCTTCAGCATATTTTACAGTCTGTTCAGGTACCAGATTTTAAGCTTGCGGTAGATCCAGTGATTTCGCGGGCGGTGGCGGAGTGCGCTGATGGCGGCGACCCAAGTGAGTTGATTGATCTGCGGTTGTTGGCGGACGCCCAGTTCTTAAACAAGTTACAGCACACTGTCAATGAGTGGGTGAAATCTGCGCAGGAGATCGCTAAGCTTACAAAACATCCAATTGATGATACTGTTCTGGTGGAAATTAATTTTTGGTCATCAATTGAGACCGCTTTGGTCTCGATCCAGGATCAACTCAACTCTAAAGAGATCCAGACTACTTTGAACGTTTTGCGTAAGGCCAAACGTTTTTACGCTACAGTGAGTTTATTATCAGATACTGGAATTAAAGAAGCATTGACCACCGCCAATCAGTATAATCAGCTTTTAAGAGACTTACCGATTTCTGAAGTGTTGTCGGCGTCCAGTTTTGGGAAACTTGAGGAGAGTATTATCCTCGTTATGAACCATATGAAAAAGCTCCGTGTGACATCATACCCAATCAGTAGAGCTCTTCAGTTGGTAGAGTCTATCTCTTTAGATGTTGATAATAAAATTAAGCTGTTGATTCGTGCGGCCAGTGCTGGGTTCATGGAGATGTCGTATGAACTGTTCTTACAAAAGATGGACGAGGTCCGTGCGGTTTTCTTAACTTTTGATAGACAAATTAAAGATTTTACTAACTTAGCTCGTGAATTATTGAGAAAACGGTCTGAAAAGTTTATTTTTATTAGAGTTAATTCTAAAACTGCTGATATAAAAGAAAGATTAGAATACATATATAATTTCAGAGCTAAACATAATGAAATGATTATTGCACTTGGTGATATTGTTGAATCAAACCATAAAGATTATTTTCTTAGATCTTCTATTGATGCAGTACAGAGTTTAAGTGACCTGAACCCAATCACTGAGATGGAAAATGCGTACGACTCTGTCCGGCAAATCGATGTTGCGGACTCTTCTGTTGAAGGACGGAAAAAGTGGGATTTGGCAGAACGTCTGTATAACAATGGTGCACAAAAGGTAGAATCTACGGTTACTGTGATGTTAAAAAGTATATTAGCGAGAGCCAATTCTACCAGTGAAATGTATTTCATTTTCAGCAAGTTCCACTTTTTATTATCTAAGCCTTCCATTAATGCGTCTATTGAGGAATATCATAGCAAGATTCTTGAGATGGCTAAAGCTGATATGGCTAATTTACAACACCATTTTCTCAAGCAGAATAAATCAAGAGAAATCATGCAAAAAATGGATATACAGCGGATTTCATCGATAATTATTTGGGCTAAACAGATTGATTACAAATTAGGTCTTTTACTTGAACGACTTGAAGTTATTTTAGGTTCCAACTGGACAGACTATGGTGAGGGTCAAAAGATATATAGTGAGGCATTGGTGTTCCAGAAGAAATTAGATGTTGAGCATATCCACGAGTCCTGGATGCGAGAAGTATCAGTCACACAAATAGCCAGCTCTTTTGAACAGCCAGTGCTCAGCATCTCCAAAGCCTCAGAGACCGATTTCCAGCTTACTGTGAATTTTAACAGCCAGTGGGCTGTGTTGTTTAAAGAGGTGCGGAACTTGTGCTACCAGGATATCCCAGTGCCGCACCAGCTCTTGACGGCCTCGCGTAGTGTGCGCAAAGTGTACCCATTCGTCATCTCATTGGGTGAGTCTGTGGCGAGCTTATACGCACTGATGGAACGTTTTGACAAGCTAGATGAGCTCAGTGCGCTCTTGTTAGACAGTAAAGGGGAGCTCTTTGCGCTTCTAAAGCAGTGCTTGTCAATTACTTGGAATGACTTAGTGAACGCATTTGAGTTACAGAAGATGGGTGAAAAGTTTGAGCAAAACACCAACGCTGACTTGGTGGAGCTCCGGCCGCTTAAATCTATTAACGCTCTTGAAGGTTTGGTGAACAGATTCCTGGAGAATGTGACTGCAGTCTCAGACTACAAGACCCAGATCTCGCGTATTTTGCTAGGCTTGGTCGATAGCGACTACGAATACGCGCTGTTCAAGGCGTTGCTCGATGAACTTCAAGAGATCGTCAACAAGCTTATTTTAGAGAACTTCGGTAACATTGACGTGCTCGTTTCGCAGCTCAACCCGCGAATCAGCGACATCTTGCTTAAGAGAATGGTTGGAAAGCTTGAGTCTATTGACGAGAAGAGCATTAGCCAGGTGCTACCAAAGACTAGACATGAGGTAATATTGAGTAACCTCACCATCTCGTTGAACCCTGCCTTGGAGACAACCAAGGTGACGTGGATGGACGAGATCCAGGCACTTGTGAATGTGGTGCGCACACAGGCGAAGTTGACAGACCGCAAGTTCGATGTGGACGCTAACACCGTCGAGATGTTTGATGATTTACATCAGTTGGTTGGCCCACAGTTGGCGGCTATTTACAAGCTAATGGAACTGGAGTACCAGAAGTGCAGAGACTACGCAAACAGCTGGACCAAGTTTCAGGCCTTGTGGGACTTGCAATCAGATGATGTGTTAAAACACTTGAAAAAGGATGTCAGCCTTTGGATCTCTGTTTTGAATGAGATTAGAGAGTCCAGACGGGTGTTTGACACTTTAGATACCAGTAAAGAGATTGGACCAGTCACTTTTGAATACGAACAGACCCAGCTCCGAGTCAATGCAAGATATGATAACTGGCAGAAGGACATTGTAATGAAGTTCTCGGAAGTTCTATCTATGGTGATGAAGAGCACTTCAGCAGATATATCTAACGCCAAACTGTTCCTTGAAGGAAGTAATGTGAACATTTCGTCGACCTCTGAGACTATCAAGTTGATTGCTAATGTTCAAAAGTACAAAGCATCTTTAGATGTTTGGAAAGAATCAGTGGGTTTGTTCAAGAAAGGTCAAACTGTTCTCATTCGTAACAGATTCAATTTCCCCTCAGACTGGTTACACTATGAGCAAATTGAGAATGATTGTCAAGATTTGGTTAGAATATTAAACAAGCGAGACGGTCAGATACAATCGGCTACTGGTGTGATTGTGAAAAGATTTGAAGGAGAATTTACTAGAGTTGAGAATGCTACTAAAGAATTAAAGAAAGACTGGTCTCAAAAGCGACCAGTTTCTGGTTCATTGGCCCCAGCTTCTGCTCTTAGTATTCTTAAGTCGTTTGAGCAGAAAGTGGATTCTCTTCAAAATGATCGTGACTTGTTAGAGCAAGCAACAGAGATCTTAGTGATCCCAATGGCGCTATCTGAATCATTAGAGGCTGTTCCTGAGGAGATTCTAGATTTCAAATCCGTGTGGCTGTCTATTGAGATCCTCTATAATGAGCTCCAGGTTATCAGACACACATTGTGGTTGGAGATTTCTGTGCGTACCGTGAGAAAACAATTGGAGGACTTGCTCTCGACTTCACGGAGCATGCCAACAAAGGTCAGACAGTACTCTGCGTTCGAGGATATCCAGAATCGCCTCAAGTTACTAGTTAAGCAAAATGGGATTCTCGGTGAGTTGAAATCTGACGCCGTTAAGGAACGTCACTGGCGACAGTTGTTTACACAATTGGGACTTGAATGGATGCCATACCACCAGTTACGCTTGGGTGATGTCTGGGATTTGGACTTGTCGTTTAATGAGGCTGTGTTGCGAGAATTCATAAATAAAGCGCATGGTGAGAAATTGTTAGAAGACTCTTTGGACAAGGTGAAGGAGACCTGGGGAAGTATCACTTTGACTTTATTCAACTACCAAAATAAGTGTAGATTGGTTAAAGGTTGGGATACTTTGTTCAAACAATGTAATGAGGATATTGATACATTGTCCGCCATGAAGCATTCGGTATTTTATAGTGTATTTGAGCAGGAAGCTAGTGGATGGGAGACCAAATTGAACAAGTTGTACGTTTTATTGGATAGCTGGATTGATGTGCAAAGACAATGGGTTTACTTGGATGGTGTATTCGGTGATAATAGAGATATCCAGCGATTATTACCTATAGAATCATCTAGATTTCAAAACATTTCCAACGAGTTGTTCAGGCTCTGGAAGACCGTTTATAAGTCACCTTTTGTTGTGGATGTTATTGAAGTACCTGATGTTCAGATGTCCATGGATCGTCATTTAGAAGCTTTAACTAGAATCCGTAAAGCTCTTGGTGATTATTTAGAGAAACAAAGAGAGTTCTTCCCAAGATTCTTCTTTATTGGTAATGATGATTTATTGAATATTATTGGTAACTCAGATAATCCTAAATATATTGGTCAATATTTACACAAGATCTACTCCAATATACATGGTCTTGAATTTGATGGTGACTCTATTACCGCTATATACTCGAAAGAACACGAGTTGGTAAAGTTAGTTAAACCGATTGTGGTGTCAAAGTTTTCCTCGTTGATTGAGTGGTTGAAAGAGCTCGAATTAGAGCTTAAAGAGTCGTTAGCCAGTTATACCGAGGAGGCTACAGACTCTTTTGTTAAACTTGTCAAGAGTGGGAGGATTTCAACTGACTCTTTTGTAGCTTGGATGAGACACGTTCCTTGTCAAGCTGCCCTTTTAGCATTACAGATATGCTGGACTGAAGTGACTGAATCGGCCATCAAAACCGGCGACTATAAAGAACTCAAAGATAGTTTCTCAGTATTATTAACAATAGTTTCATCTTTGGCCACAGAACTGCTCCTGATTGCTGATAGACTCAAGCTCGAAGTCTTGATTATCGAGATTGTTTACCAGTCGGGCGTTATTGAAGAATTAGACGCAAGAAATGTTGATAAATTAAATGATTTCGGCTGGAAATCAAAGATGAAATACTACTTGAATCGCGGTTCGGATAGTTTCGAAAAAGTGGCTATTAAATGTGTTGATTCGCAGTATTTCTATGGGTTTGAGTATCAAGGATTGTCAACCAGTTTGGTTAAAAACAAGGCTATTGAAGAATTGTTCATAAGCTATAATGAAACTTTGGCTTGCAAAAAGGGAGGCTGTTCGTTCGGTCCAGCAGGAACTGGTAAGACTGAATCTGTTAAAGAATTTAGTAAGACCTTAGGTCGGCCAGTTCTCGTATTTAACTGTGATGAGTCGTTTGATTTCGTCGCTATTAGCCGTATTTTGGTAGGTGTTTGTCAAGTGGGTGCCTTCGTCTGTTTTGATGAATTCAATAGACTTGATTCTCAAATGTTGAGTGCGGTTTCTTCTCAAATTGAAAAAATTGAATTGGCTTTAAATTTTAATGCAAAATCTGTGTCTTTACTTGGAGCTAATACTAAATTAGATCCAAATACTGCTATATTCATAACCATGAATCCTGGATACGCTGGTAGATCAACGTTACCAGAGAACCTTAAGAAGTTATTCCGTAGCTTCTCAGTATCCAGTACAGATAAAGCAGTTATTACTGAAGTTATATTATACTCTCAGGGTTTTACACAGGCGAAATCACTTTCACAAAAGTTTATTAATTTATTTGATAAATTGCAAAGTAACGTTTCAAACCAAATTCATTATGACTTTGGTTTGCGTGCTATTAAATCTACTGTGGTATACTGTGGACGGCTCAAGCGTGATAATTTGGCCAAAGAGGAGAATTCTTTAGTGTACCAAGGTATAACTGCCACAATCAGTCCTAAGTTGATTGAGGCTGATGCTTTGCAGTTCTCAAAGATTATTACCTTGGTATTTGGTAAGGACTACTCTGTGGAGACAGACTCCAAGTTGGCCGATTCGATTCGTGCGGTAATGACGTCCGAGGGATTCCCGGCCAATGAAAAGTTCGTCCAGAAGGCTTTACAGTTGAACGAGCTTTCTTCAAGTCATCAGGGTACGATGATGGTGGGACTGTCTGGTAGTGGTAAGACCTCTGTAAGAACCACTCTTTTAAAGGCACTCCAGAAGTTGGATGGTATAGAAAATGTGGAATACATTGTCAATCCTAAAGTCTCAAAAGAACAGCTTTATGGATCTATGGATATGACAACAAGAGAGTTCCAAGATGGTTTATTTACTAGTTTATTAAGAAAAACTGTTGCCAATCTTAGAGGTGAGCTTTCTAAGCGTACATGGATTGTATTTGACGGTGATGTTGATCCTGAGTGGATTGAGAACTTGAACAGTGTTCTTGATGATAACAGAACATTTACCTTACCAAATGGTGAACATATACCTGTTCCAGATAATGTTCGCATAGTATTTGAGACCAGTTCTTTACAACACGCTACTCCAGCTACTGTCAGTCGTTGTGGAATGATTTGGTTCTCTGCGGAATTAATAACTGTTGAGCAGATGGTGGTAAAGCTCATTAATAAGTTTAATATCCTGCTGTTTGATTCTGATGAAATTGATGGTTCATTGGTGAGCTCTGTTAAGGATTCTTTTGGTGAAACTTTACAACAACTCTTATCTGTTTTAGACCTTATCATTGCCAAGGCATCTGAGCTCACCCATGTATTTGGGTTAAATGCAAAGGACAAGATCTCCACATTGTTTTCTATCTATACGTGGATGTTTAAGAGACTTGCTGTTGCCTACTGTGAGAATGGTAGTATCTATAACATTGAACTGTACAGTAAGAATGCTCTATTGCTCTCCATATTCTGGGCTTTTGGTGGTGATATGGACTCTAAGGGCCAAGCCAACTTCAACACTGTCATTAGCGGAATAATGACTACTGGCGGTGTAAATATACCTTCCAGTACTATCCAGTTGCCTGAGTGCACATGGGCGTCTTGGTCGTCTCTCGTCTCTTCTTTGGATGTCGAGTACCAGGGTATAAATGAGCAATTGATTATCCCGACCGCCGATACGATTAGATTAGAATGGTTTATCGACTTGTTCGTGGCGCAAAATAAGTTCTTGATTCTCTGTGGACCTCCTGGATCTGGTAAGACAATGACTGTTTTGAATTGTTTAAGAGAGTCTAACAGGGACGTTATTAGTATCAATTTCAGTGGAAAGAGTACAGTTAATGATTTGTTAAGTTCTCTTCACCAATATTGCTCATATACCAAGGACAGTAATGGTGTCAGTCTTAGGCCAAAGTTTAACAAAGAAGTGGTGTGTTTTATTGATGAGATCAATTTACCTGAATTAGACAAGTATGGATCTCAGCCGATTATTCTGTTTTTAAGAGAATTGGCAGAAAATGGAGGATTTCATTCGAAGGATAACGTCTTTGTTCGTTTAGATAGAGTTCGGTTTATTGGAGCTTGTAACCCATCTACTGATCAAGGACGTAATGAATTATCATCAAGATTTTTAAGTCACTGTTCAGTGTTATTTGTTGATTATCCTAGCACCGATAGTTTAAAATCCATTTATAGAACATTTTGTGATCCTATACTTAGTCAGCAATCTATTATATATCCATACACACAAACTGTTGTTGACACAATAGTGTCAGTATATTATAAGCTTAAAGAAAAAGTGGAAGTTCTCAGTCCTCGTGATTTAACCAGACTTGTTAGATCTCTCTTCTTCGGGTTAGAAAACCGGCCTGATATGTCATTGAATGATTTCTTAAGATTACTTGTTAATGAGTCTTTGAGATTGTTCAGTGATAGAATGTCTAGTGGTGATATGAAACAATGGATATTTGATATTTTAAAGAGCACTATAGAGCTGATGTTCACATGCGATTCAGAATATGTGTTCCTGCAGCCTATTTTATTCTCGAAATGGTTGTCAACGCTGTACGAGGCTGTTGACATCAATGAATTTAGACAATTTGTCAATGAGAGACTCAAGGTATTTAGTACTGAGGTATTAGACTCTGATTTAGTGTTATTTAACAGCTGTCTCGACCATATTGCTCGTCTAGATAGAGTGCTTTCACTCCCACAGGGCCACTTGATTCTCGTGGGAAACTCTACTAGTGGTAAGACCACATTGTCCAAATTTGTGGCTTGGGTCAACGGTTTGCTGGTAGTGCAATTGTCAGTGCACCGCGGCTTTGGTTTAGCAGATTTCGACTCTGTTTTGAGGGGAATATTGCGCAGAGCTGGTGCCTACGGAGAGCGGATCTGTTTCATTATCGATGAGTCCAATATCTTGGAACTGTCCTTCATTGAAAGGATGAACACTCTTCTTGCTAACTCAGAAGTGCCTTCTCTTTTCAGTGGCAACGAGTTCAGCGATTTAATGGATGCCTGCCGAGATCAGACACAACAGCTTGGGTTATTGTTGGACACAGAGGAAGAGTTGTACAAATGGTTTACCCAGCAAATTTCACAGAACTTGCACGTTATCTTCACACTTAACTCACCAGACGACAATGCGCAAGTGTTGACATCTCCTGCGTTGTTGAATCGTTGTGTGGTAAACTGGATGGGCGACTGGCAGGATGATACATTGCACGAAGTTGCAGAGGCCCTCATTCTGACTGTCAGTGTAACAGACCGTGACGAGATCGTCCAGGCCATGGTGATGATTCACAGACAACACGTAGAACAGAGCAATACACCAGACAAGGTTGCCGCACACTTTATGAGCTTCCTCCGTGGATTCATCAAGTTGTACCGTGAGAAAACGAAAGACCTTGATGGTCATCAACGTCATATTAATATTGGTCTAGATAAGTTTCGTGATACTGTGCTTCAGGTTAAAGAGCTAAAGGAGAGTTTATCCATTAAGCAAAAGACGCTTAAGGCTAAGGACGTTGAAGCCAAGGCTATGTTGGATAAGATGTTAATTGATCAGAATGAAGCTGAACGGAAACAAGAAGCTTCTATTCAAGTTCAAGAAGCTTTGAAGGTACAAGAAGTTGAGATTCAAGAGCGGAAGGTTATTGTTGATAAACAGTTAGAGTCTATGATACCTATTATTGAAGCAGCAGCTCAGAATGTTAAGAATATCAAGAAGCAGAATTTAAGTGAGCTTAGATCAATGTATAATCCTCCTGATGCAGTGAAAATGACTCTTGAAGCTGTATGTGCATTGCTTGGGTTCGGTAGAAAAACTACTTGGAAAGAGATTCAAAGTATTACTAGACGTGATGATTTTATTATTGGTATTTTGAATTATGAGAATAACATTGAGCCGGGTCTTCGACAATATATTCAAAACACGTACTTCAGCAATCCTAACTTCAATGCTCAAACTGTTACACGGGCTAGTAAAGCTTGTGGGCCGTTATTGGTTTGGATTGAAGCACAGTTGAAGTATGCTACTGTTTTGGAACAAGTGGGTCCTCTTCAGAGCGAAGTGGATGATCTTGAGGAGTCTGCTACAGAGAATAAGACTAAATTGATGGCTATTAAGCAGATGTTGGAAGAATTAGAGACGAAGATTGATCAGTATAAGGATGATTACAGTATGGTAATTCGGGAGATCGAGCGTATAAAGTCAGAAATGGTTTCTGTTGAACAAAAAGTTAAGAGAAGTTTGTCTTTGATGGAGAGTTTGACTGAAGAGAGACAAAGATGGGCTAAATCCAGTTTTAATGTTGACAGGGAGAATTTACCAGGTAATTGTCTTCTTTCTGCAGCTTTCCTAAGTTACTGTGGATACTTTGACCAGAAAAACCGGAAGTTTATGACTAATTCATGGAAGTCAGTTCTTATTGACAGAGGAGTTAGCTTTGACAAGAACTTAAGTGTCCAAGAGTTCATGACTACACCTGGAGAAGTATTAAAATGGCAGCAACATGGTTTGGTTAACGATGAGTTGTATACGGAAAATATGGTGATTATCAATAAATATGATAATTATCCATTGATCATCGACCCTTCGGGAGAGATGATTGAGGTGATCAGATCAATGAATTCCAAGAAGTTAATTGTGACAAGTTTCTTGGACACTGGATTTGTCAAGCAGGTTGAACATGCACTTCGTTTTGGCACTGCGGTGCTTATTGAGGACGCTGAGTACTTAGACCCAATCATCAGCGGCATTTTGAAGCGCGAGTTTGTGAACACTGGAGGCCGACTGATTTTAACTATTGGATCACAAGAGATCGACTGTTCGCCAGACTTTGAGTTGTATTTATACACCAAGAACCCAAAGATTAGTATTGCTCCACATATTTCTGGACGTACAACTGTGGTTAACTTTACGACGACCAAGAGCAGTTTAGAGAGCAAGATTTTGAATGCTACTCTTCTTCAGCAAGAGCCTGAGGTAGAGGAGAAACGTCAGAACTTGATTAAAATGAATGATGAGTATAAAGCTAGACTTAGAAAACTAGAAGATGATTTGTTGAATGCTTTGAGTAATTCTTCTGATAATATTTTAGATAGTGATGAGCTTATTACAGCGTTAGAACAGCTTAAATCTGAAGCTCAAACTGTTGAAATAAAAATGCGAGAAGCAGATGAAGTTATGAATACAGTTAATGATATCTTAAAGAACTACTTCCCGCTTGCCTCTCACGCATCCACAATATTCTCAATTTTGAGTCTATTCGGCAATATCAATAGATTCTACCAGTTCTCGTTGGATTATTTCTTTAGTATCTTCCTTGATGCAATTACTGGAATTGACCCAAAGTCGAGTGTTGACAGTTTTATACGTCAACTTTACCGGGAGGTGGATGAGCGCACGACCATGGCGATCTGTGCTGACGACCGCGCTATCTTGGTACTCTGTATGGCAGTGTCGTACTTGGGAGTCCAACACGGTGATAGTGACATGGAGGCGACCAAGGAGCTTATTGCTGCTGACACCAAGGACCAAGTATTAGAGTGGCTAGGCGTGTTGGGCATGCGGTCTGAGCTGGTAGCCAAGTTGAGGGATAGTTTTACCGTTACAACGTTGGAAGCTATATCTGATGACCAAAAGTTGATGGACTATGCGCCAATAGTGAGCGGTGTTATAACCAGAGTGAACGAGCCGTCATTGTTTGTTGAGACGGTTGAAAGTATCGGAACTCGCTTATTTGGCGTCACAATTGATGAGACTAGCGGATTATCTGATACTTTGTTCAAGCACACCAGTTCTAGCACACCAGTTATTATGTGTGCTAGTGAGGGATTCGATCCAAGTTTCAAGTTGGAATCCTTGGCAAGTCAACACAATATTGAGGTTCTGGTGGTGGCCATGGGGTCGCCCGAAGCCGTAGACATTGTCAACTTACAGCTCAAGAAGGCCAGTCTTGAAGGCTCGTGGGTGTTAGTTCAGAACGCTAATATGGCACCAAAATGGCTCGAATACTTATCTAAACAATTGGAGTCGCTTGCTTCTAATCCAAAGTTCAGATTAATCATGACCTGTTCCTTTAAGTCTGTTATTCCTACAACATTGATCAGAGCATCGAGGGTGTTGTCCTATGAGAAGCCAAGAGGTTTGAAATCTGGATTGGTTGAGGCGTTAGGCACCGTGGGAGCAATTGCTGAGTCGCCAGTAGAGCGGAAACATGTATTGTTCTTGCTTGCCTGGTTACACGCGACGGTCCAAGAAAGATCAGGATATGTTCCAATTGGCTGGAAGGACGACTACGATTTCAATAATGCAGACCTCGAGTTTAGTGCCAACATTATCAACAGAGTTATTGATGACGTTGCTGGTTCGAGAAACAACGTCTCTCCAGACTCTATTCCATGGGACGAGATCAGACACTTGGTTGGATCGTTGGGCTACGGCGGTAAGATCGACAATTCTAAAGATAAGCAAGTGTTGGCTGAGCTATGCTCAAGATTGTTTAGTCCGCAGGCCTTCGAGCTTGACTTTTCGTTAGTGGAGTCTGAGCCTGTGACGTTGCCAGAATCGCGTAACTGGTCAAGCTACGTGGAATGGGTCGACCAGTTGCCCAGCGTGCCTTCTCCAACGTGGGTGGGTTTGGCTGCCGACGCTGAGGACGTCGTCAAGCAGCGCAAGGCCGCTACAGTTGTCGCACAGACCGCCGATATCGTCGGCAAGTTGAGCGAGTTCTAACGGCGCAACCGCGACCGCCCAGCCCTGCCAACACCACCACTTTCTCCATCCATTATTCGCACAATGCGCACCACAAGACGTACCAATCTAATCTAATCTACACAATAATCAGCTAATAAATGTTTGCTATATACATGATACATGATCTACTCCTCTGAAGGTTTCTTCACACCGTATTTACTTCTAGAAGTGACTCTATTCACCACACCAGCGAGATCCATAGCGCCTCTAACTAAATGATACTTGACACCAGGTACATCTTGGACTCTTCCGCCTCTAACTAACACCACACTATGCTCTTGCGCATTATGACCTTCACCTCCAATATAAGCGGTAACAACTTTACCAGTAGTAAGTCTAACTCTCACAGCTTTTCTCTGAGCTGAATTTGGCTTCTTTGGCTTCAAAATCATTACCTTTACAACTACTCCCTTTCTAACAGGACTACCCTCCAAATGTGGCGAGTAGTCAAACTTCTTCTTCGCTGGCTTCACAGCACCACGCTTAAGCTGGTTGAGCGTAACAAACCGCTTCTGCGCCATCACGCTGCTCTGAACTAAACTTGGGCCGCCAAACCCACTCATCCGTGGCGTTAAAGCTATCCGCCGTATTCCGCTAATGAGACTCTCCATTGCCGCGCGCCCTTTCTCTCCCGCCCATCGCTCAATTTTTCATAATCTTCACATCATGGCGCACTTACCCGCCCGCCAATATTGGAACCTATGAAAAGCTGTAAAATACAAGTTACATCAGCGACCAGTATAGCATGTACCGTTCATTACTTTCTATTAGAGCTCCAGTATTGAGAGTTTGTGTTCCACGTCTTGTGGCTCCACGTGCCATTCCAGTTTATAGACCACAATTTTTAGTCAGAAACTACTCGCACGCTCCAGAGCTCACTAAGGAGATCATTACTGAGAGAGTTATTGAATTACTTGAAGGATTCGATAAGGTAAGTATATTAGACATTTTAAGATTTTAAAAAGAATTATAAAGAAACATGTGATAAAAACTAACTATAAATCAAGGTTGCTGATAAAGAAAAGATTACTCTTGATGCTAACTTTTCAAAAGATTTAGGACTTGACTCATTAGATGTCGTCGAAGTTGTCATGGCACTTGAAGAAGAATTCTCAATTAGTGTTGGTGACGAAGAAGCTGACAGCATTAAAAGCGTTAAACAGGCTATTGAGTTTATTGCTTCTCAGCCTGACGCTGTATAATTAACAACATTCATCGATACTGGTGTAGAGGTGCGCGCTGGTGTAAGGGCGCGGACACTGTAGAGACGTCGTCGACGTAGTGAATCATCTACGCAGTAACTGGTGTAACTGGTAGTAACTAACAGTCACTTGGACTCAGAAATGCTCCTAAAAGATGTCACCACTGTCCTGTAAGTCGTGGTTTGCTCTCTTCTTCCAGTAGCTGCCATTGTACTTCCAGTAGTTCTCCTTGGTGAGTGGGTGGACTTCCTTCTCAAAGAACTTTGGCTCGTATTCGATACCGGCGGTCTCACGGGCCTTCCGGGCGGCTCTCTGCTTCTCCTCGACACGGTTCTTCTCGTCTGCAGCTTCGTCGTACCGACTGTCCTCCATAGCCCGCTGATCAGGTCTCAATCTGGTATCTGTTGGGGCCAACCACCGCTTCAAGTGTGGCTGCAAAGCGTTCAATGAGACCGAAAAGAGTGTCAAGTTGTATGGTCTTGGTGGACGTTGGTTCACTTGCCAAAGCAAGAACTTATCCTTTGGATTATCACTCTCCAGACCATCAGCATTAAGTTTCTTGCAAAAGATCTTAGAGTCCCAATGTCCCTTAATTAAGTAACATGCCTCGTTCTTCTTATTGTACACTGTACCTTTAACCTCGTACGCGGACGATGCCCGCCAGCCCCGTGCTTTAAAGTTCAACGTCACCTTGTCTCCAGTAGTGTGGTTTTCAACATTCATATCACCATAATTATCAACAACAGGGTTACCGATAATGATACCAACAACAGAACTGATCACCTTATTCCAAGTGATAATCTCTTCATCGGCAATCTTTTCACCAGTCTCATCACGTACGCTGTCGTGTGGTCTCATGTGTAAGTACCATTTACCCAATGGCTTAATATCAAAAGATCTACCATTGAACTTAGACTTCACAGCACTTTCACCGTAATAATCCCATTTTGGTGATTCTGCTAATGTAGCACTGATAGGAGGATGGTGACTAACTTGCTCGACAAAAAACCGGAAGTTCTTATCTGGTCTAGCGTACTCAAATGTCTCTCCCAACAAAGGATTAAATGGTTTAGCCACTCTAAAAAGGGTAGATGCGTACTCTGATGCTCCAAATGCTGCAACATAACACAATCTCAAAGTAGAATCATCAATCGCAGATGCCTTATCTAACAATTCTGAGTACTCCACACCTTCAGCAACACGCTGTAACAATGACGTACATTCATTAAATGAAACAGGTAATGTAATTTTGGTCATATCTTTACCAACCATAGACTTTAAAATTCCCCAAAGAGAAGTCTTTGGTCTATCATCCTCATCCTTTGGCAACTTAGTTCTCACTGGATCCTCATAACCATTGTATGACTTTTCCTCTAATAAAAATTTATGCTTTGCAGCCTGTACCTCATTGAGATCCACACTGGCTGGAACATTGATCTGCTCCTCTGCTAAAGTGTCATCTCCAGTGGTCTCTGTATCGGCAACACTGCTAGGAATCTTGTCAGATTTCTCGGCGGTCTCCACAGTCTGTGACTGAATAACTCCATCCTCTCCAAACGGATTTACCTGTGATTCTTCTGCCTCTGCGCCATCTTCTGCGGCCTCCGCGTCGTCGAAATCGTCAAAGTCAAAGAACTCATCGTCAGAATCTGAGTCACTGTCTTGTTGTTCAACAAACTCCATTAATTTCTGGTCGCTCGCTAACGATGACAAGACAATACTTCTTCTTGGAGAAAGGGTTCCCTCTTGTTCCACAGGGGTGCTCTCCACTGGCTTAGTTTCCACCTTTGGAGTGGCTGGAAGCTCAACAGTAGCATCCGTATCCTGTGATGCCTTTGCGTTCTCCACATCGTGCACTGCCTCGCTGACAATTCTTCTGAGTCCAAGCTCACCATCGTCAATAGACGAGAGCTCACTTTGGCCGCTGTGCATCAACTTCTCGCGCAAGATCTTCCGCAACTGGCGTCTCTCCTTCTCAAAGTCCTCTACCTTCTTGACGTTCTTCACATTCTCTTGTTCCAACTCTTTGATGGAAGACTCCCAGAGTCCATTGACATTAATCTCATTATTCAACTTCTTGACAATCTTGAAGTTGTTCTTGTGAATAAGTCTTAGCAATGAACTGTAGTCAGAGATGATGCTCTCCAACGATGTGGAGCTCGCCTGGAGAATGTTCTGCTTCTCGGCGTCACCGGTAGCGCTAGTTGGGTCGACTGAGCTCACGAGATCATTCAACGATGTCAACTCCACCAACAAAGACTTCTGCAAGATGGTAATCTCACCACCATGTGGTCCAATGAACTTCAAGTTAGCAATATCCTTATCAAAAATTGACACCGAGTCTGCGGATATGGAATCTAACTCGTCGTTAAACTGGAACACCTCGAGATCGTTATTGTCAGAGCCATTATCCTCAATATCGTCTTCAAGATCAAAGTCAACATGACTAGAACTGTCCTTAATTGGCGATAAGAGCTTACTTTCTCTCTTCTTAGAGATCTGGCTCAACTCAGAAACACTGCGATTATGTTTGCTGACAATGCTGGCAGTGGACGCGGTACGCGAATGAGAAGACTTATCATGCAATGCTGAAAGATGACTCTCCGGGGCCTTGGTGTACTCAAATGGTGTACTAGCTGTCGAGGCTCTGGAAACAGGCTTCTCTTGGGCCTTCTCAACCTCGCTGGACTCAGCACTGGCCTTCTTAATAGCACGTTCTCTGTCTTTGGCGACCTTGATGGCATTCAGTACAGCCCACACCCATCTATTTGTCTCAACAGAGTGATTACCCTTTAAGTGCCACTTAATATTGGCATTCTTCACACCTAAAATTTCGAATTTCAACTTCTCACTGGAATCTAAGTGCAAACGGCAATTCTTCAAGTTGATAGAACCGCGACAGTTGGAGTTAATATCATCCTGGTTCTTATAGTAACTAAGAATACCTTGAGAGTCTAAAATAAACCATCTCAACTTATATCCACTGGCAAAATTAGTCCACTTCTTCAAGTATCCTTTAAATGTTGGTGCTTGCTCAATCACGCCATTAGAGTTCACCAACACTGATTGTGTATTAGATACAGGGTCAATTACAGACTGCTCCTTGGACGCCTTCTTCAAGATTCGCTTCAATTGATCCGCCTGTCCCGAAGCCTTAAGCTTGCTGATAATCTCAATTGGCAACTTTCCACGTTTGTCTCTTTTAAATGGATCCCCACCATGAGCTAATATCCACTGAACCATCTCAATGTCGCGCTTCTTGATAAATTCATGTAAAACGCTATCACCAGTCTCAGGATCAAGTCCATTAATATCTAATAACTCAAAATTTCTAGGATTAGAGTATATATCATTCAACTTTTTAAAATCCCTATTAGTGAACCCTTTACGTAACTGGGTTGAAACTTTCTCAACATACTTAACTCTTTGCAATTGAACAAAATTAAACAAAGTAGGGTTGTTCTTAATCATATCAATAGGCTGTTGATTGTTTTGGTTCAACACCGTATCGTTGATCAACGGCTGGTCCAATAACGTCTCAATGATATCGTGGCGCTGACTCTCGCACGCAATATGCAAAGGTGTGTTCCCACTATCATCCTGGTAGTTCAAGTATTGCTGGTAGTTCTTTAACAATGACTCAAATAATTTACTTGATGACACTTGAATTGAGAGATGAAGAATATTACACCTAATCTTCTCAATTCCAGCACTCTCAACTCCTTCATATTGATTAAAAACTTCATTAACTTTATGAATATCATTACTCTTAAGACTATCGAGTAGTTTTAGCTTAAAAAGCGGAGCATTCATTAGCCGCTCGCCCTCCATCTCGTTAGCAAGCCTACACAGCCCTCCTCTCTTACACTTTTTATCACTACGTAGCGGGTTGCGAATTGCGAGCAGGGTAACGCGTGCATTCAGTCAATATACATATCTTCCTCCTTTAGTACGCCAATTTTGTTCAAAATATAATTAGCTTCTCTCTTTCCGCTTAACCAGGCACCGTGGGCGCAACCGGCTCCTTCAAATATAGTGTGCTCACCAGCGAACCGCACTGAGCCAGATCCTTGCGTGAGTCCGATGATAAGATCTGTAGGATCATCACCAGGAGCACATCCAGCGTATGAACCTCTAGAGAATGGATCTCTAGTCCAATTAGTTTTAAATATATTCTTTGGTATAGGGAGATCAGCTGGTGATTTATATTTCTTACTATTATGTTGCGCGGCTAATATAAATAGCGATGGTTTGAGGAATTCCCAAGCTTCCTCAAGCGTCGCGGCTTCGAGGTAATTAGTGACAGGCGACTGGATCATAGCTACCAAAGATGGAACTTGTTTAGCAGTATAAAAGTTTAAGAAAGTAATTGGATGTTGATCATATCCTGGTATATTTTCTGGATGTTCCTTAAAGTTAAAGTATGGGCTATGCAAGTCTATAGGCGTCGCGGACTCGCGATCAGGCTTGTATACATTGGCGCCAACATCTTTGGCAAACTTAACAAATACTTCGTTAGGCCGTGCGAGGACGTGGAACTTATCAGCCTCGGGGTTCCAGAACATATCCTCCAAGCCCTTAAATTCCAAGATCACTTTACCGAGTGCTCCAAAATGCATCTTCTTAAGCGGAGCGGAGATGTGGCTAGGAAGTTTGGGCGTAAAGTTAATATGGCCAGCATCGTTGGACGGAAGTGAGAGAATCAGCTGTGGCACTGTAACAATAACGTAGTCCGCGACCACTGACTCGTTCTTTGAGGTAGTGACTCTTACTTTACCGTTACTCTTTGCAATGTCGCATACCTGGATACCTGTCTTAATAATAGAGGTAGGGAACCCTTGAAGAATATCACCTAAAATCTTTGAATATCCATCTAAATTTAAAGCATTCCGACCTTCACCTTCACCTGATGAATATTTACTACTCATCATCTTCCAATTAATACCATGCCAGAGCTCAAGGAACCGGGCCATTTCTGGAGCATATTTAATCTGCTCTTTTGTTAAAACTTTACGACGTTCATAAACGTAATCAATAATAGTATTAAATAATGTAGTATCCTCTGAATTTTCATTAAATTCAAGTTTAACTTCAATATACTTCTCAATTTCCTCTTCCACCTGTTTTAACCCCCAACTATCTTCAATCTTGATTCCACCTTCCTTACCATCCTCTCGGTGGCCATAAGTCACTACTTTAACATCATCATAGTGAATCTGTGTATGACTCTCATTCAAAACATACTTTTGAAATAATGGATTAGATAACGTATCGTGAAACCAACTTCCACCCAAGTCGTAGGTGTTACCTTCCGGAGTCTGCAACGTCAACAACCGGCCACCGATGCGATTCCGCGCCTCGAGAACCATTATATCCGTCACTCCGCTCTTGTATAAATCGCTGGCAGCCTTTAATCCACTAATACCCGCACCAATGATTATCACCTTCTTCTCGCTCACCATATCGTCCCTCGACATGGTTCCCTCCATTGTCGTATAGGCTCCTCCACAGATTATATTTTTTCCGCCCGTTATGCGCATATGCACTTACGCACCGCAGCCCCGGCGGCCGCGGCCTCTGGCGGCGAACCGCTGCGGCCTCCGGCCCGGCTGGGGCGGTGCCCCAGACCCCCTGGCAAGGGGGAAACCCCCTTGGACCCCCCGTGGACCGCAGTGGCGCTTGCTGGGTGTCCAGGGCAGTCTGCGCGCTGCTCGTACCCCATGCCGTCGTGCGCACAGCAACGCAGCGCCGGCGTCGCGCGACGTCGCCGCGGCCTCGCCCAAAAGCTTACCAACACTTCTAC